>CM025931.1:850322-871626 GCA_000753965.2 Amaranthus hypochondriacus | reverse complement strand
AAAATTGTCTAATTAGAACAATTGGATAAAACAAAAAGTCCACCTAATGAGATTTCGTCCAAAGTGGTAGAATTTTGGTGTGATCTCAAAGGAGAAGCTAGAGATGGAATGGGAGGAATTTGCAATAAGTTGAGTGTTCCTTCGAGCATTTCTACAACTCGAGTCATATTTGGTCGGGCCAATGGGCTGGTTTGTATGCACCATAAACTCACAACGACCATCTTCCTTTTGAGTATTGATCCCTCGTTTTTTGTGGTATCGATTTGATTGATCTCATCGACTTCCTCAAGTTGCTTGTATATCCAATGCGGAAAATACTGATCACTACTATGTTCAACTCTCGCATCAACATTTTTTCGGCATCCAACCATTTCTAGAACCAACATTCCGTAACTATAAACATCTGATTTGTGAGAAACTCCGCCAAAACTCTTCATGAAAACCTCAGGAGCAATGTACCCTATAGTTCCTCTGGCTTCCGACATTGATATTATGCTGTCTTTTTGTGGGCATATCTTAGCAAGACCGAAATCAGATATCTTTGGGCAATAGTTCTCGTCTAATAGTATGTTTTGGGGCTTAATGTCGAAGTGTAAAATCCTCGTGTTGCACCCTTGGAGCAAGTACTCTAGTCCTCTTGCAATCCCAATTGCGATTTCAAACAAACTTTCCCACGAGAGTTGTTGATTGTTTTCGTCTCTACCCCCATGTGTGAACTTTTCAAGAGATCCGCAAGGCATGTAGTCATATACAAGAGCGCGTTTTGAACCCTCGTAGCAAAAGCCTATGAGTTTCACAATGTTTTTATGATTGGTGTTTCCGATACTTGCAACTTCATTGATGAATTCCACCATATCGATATCTCGATTCGATGATCTCTTTGAGAATTTTCACCGCGACTTGATCCCCACAATGTAATTTTCCTTTGTATACAATACCATAGCCTCCTTCTCCTAGCTTGATTTTGAAGGAGTTTGTAATTCTCTTTAAATTTGCGTAAGTATACCTCTTTGGACCAAGGGATCCATGTTCTTTCAACAATATCTCAATATCTTTACTTTTCTTGATTAGCAAGCTCATTCTTTTGTGCATTAGGATTAGTACAATTAAAATGCCTATGCCAATTCCGATTCCTACAACAACACCTACAATGCGAAAGAAATATTAATATAGGAGCTAGCTTTACTATCACTACAACATAATTTGCTTTTAGTGGGATATATTTAGCGACATTTATATTAAATGTCGCTATTTCAAATTTCTTTAAATTGTATATAGAGGATTTAGTAATATTTATTAGACCCTTTAGCAGCATATTAAAAAGTCACGCTAAAGCTTTTCGCGACATAGGATCTAGTGACATTTCTCACAAATGCCACTATAGACTATAGTGACAATTACATATGTCACTAAAGACCAAATTAAGTGTCGCCAAATCACTTTATGGTGGAACTTAAAATAAAAATCAATAATTATTACACTAAAAATATGAATTATTGGCATTTTTTTAATGCCACTATGTCGCAAAAAACTAAATTTGTTATAGTGTGGTAAGAGTAAGACCACAAGTTGTAAAAAAATAAGTCAGGACAATCCAAATAAGAAAATAAGTCTGACCTATAGTATGTATTAAGCTAGAAAATGAATTAAGAATATATGAGCTTTGCTAGAATCAAACTCGCAACCTACACTAACAAATGTGGAAGGCATGCCACTGCGCTGTGTCAAGTTGTTGATTGACTTTCTTGTGTTTTGTTTAAGTATAGAAAATAATAGAAAATTTGAAAAGAATAAGCAAATTATTATAAAAAAAATCAAAAAATAATCAATTTCTAAACTTAATTCCTAAAATAAGCACTTTTTTCTCAGAGCACAAGTTTGGGGTTGTTCGCTAAACAACAAACAAAGAAGCTTGGTAAAAAAAGTCGATGCCTTTGTTCGAACAAAGAGTTGAAAGGAAAAACTTAAATGTCACAAATAGAGTTGGGATGTGATAGGAAATGATGAATTTACCGAGTATGATGAAGATGATCTTGATTTTGGTTAGACTATGTTCACGTCCTGCAAGAAATAATGATGAAAATGATAACCCATTAAACACTCATTTGTTCATATAGTCAAAATGCCTACACATTAGAAATCACAATGTAGTAAATTTAACGGAATACAGAAGCATACACTACCTAGACATAAATCGATCCCATTAAATATTTTTTCACAAAATTATTAGAAGGGGGAGGATCATATTAAGTTTTCGAAATCACACAATTGATCAACGAGGTAGAAAATAGATATTTTCCAAGTAGTAAATCTAATCTCAATAATAATAATAATAATAATATAGTGGAAATTGAATCTAGCTAGGTAGTTAACCCTATTTAGAACTTTTTTAAACAATTGATAGGATATTTTTTGTAGCTAAAATCTTAGAATATTATATTGTATTATTTATCGACTGTTAGAATATATAATACATTTAGAGTTACAACAAAAAGCTTAAACTAATTTTGAAGCCTCAAGGTGAGAACGTTATATCTTCTATCTATTAGTACTAGATCAAACATGGCTTGAATCTATACATGACATGCTTGAGCGGGCGAGTGCATGATCGAATTCTAGTGGTCGGAGGAGCTCCAACTCAACTTATTATGCTTATGGTTGTGGCTATCGGGTTCTAATTCCTAAGTTATCTTATATATACTTATAACTGATCAATAGTAAAAAATTTCTTACAAAATATGTAACAATCAGTTACAAGTATTTTAGAACAGATACAATTACGTAGAATTAGAATATTAGAAAGGTTGAAAAAGTTTAAACGGCAAATAATAAGATTATTACTTTGTATATGGAGATTAGGATTTGGTGCAGCAAGAGAACCACTCGAAGAATTCAACTTGAAAATCTCCAATCCATTCAGCATGCATTCGTCATACCTAAAAACACAGAGCAACAGTTGACCATATTGCAAATTTTAAAATGCACCAAGGAAACCTTAAATATTTAACAAATCACATTGCATAAAAAATTAAAAAAGAAAATATTTAACAAATCAAGTAGATTTATTTTTTATTTTAACCTTACAGTTTTAATAGAAATTAACCAAAAAATTCAGTCACCATTTGAGCAACAATGTTCTTGAATAAGTAACCATTAAATTTAGTTAATCAAAAGTTGGGATTATTGGAAGAAAACCAACCAAAAGTTGGATTATTTTATGTAATTTTTCCAAATATATTTGTATTTATCATGAAAAATAATATCTTGCTTATATATTTATGAAAACAAATATATATGTGATTAGTTATTTTTTGAATATGTGTCATTGACTATATAATGATTAACTTACTCTAGGTAGGTTAGGGTACTTGGGAGTAAGTGTCACAGAAAGAAGACCTCTGGTTTCGACACTACCTTTGTTGGTAACACTACCATCAAAGAGCGTAACGAAATCTCGATACATTGGAATGTAAATGCCACCAGTTAGCGCAAATACATCGATTTCATATGCGCCCATTTGATTGTTGATACTAACGTGGAAAACTCTTTGGCCGATGCGATTTATTCGCAGATCTAACTCGCAAATGTTGATGTGGGTCTTGTGAAGAAGACCAAGAGTGATGATGAGGATGGTCATGTGTTATTGGCCCAGTGTGATGATGATGGTGATTGGGTGTTTGACTCCGTACACCCATATCATATTTGTAGAGATAAGAGCTTGTTTACAAGGGTGATGGCTTGTGAGCATGAGAGGGTGACCTTGCCTAGTGGTGAGGAAGTTGTGATTGAGGCCATTGGTGAGGTGCATTTGAGAATGCACAATGGCATTGTGAGGAAGCTTAGGGGTGTGAGGTACATTCCCAAGAAGATGAGGAATTTAATCTCATGTAGGAGATTAGAGAAGATTGGGTACACCATGAAGACTCAAAGTGATGGAGTCTTGAAGGTGGCAAAGGGGGTGCTTGGTGCACTTGATTGGGTGTGATTGGCAACCATGGCCATGTGTTGCTAAAGAGAAAGGTTAGCATCATTTAGAGAGGGGTGCAAAGCCTAAGTCACTAAGGAGAGTGACTTTTGATGATGGTTCCCACAATGATAAGTGGTGCACAAAGGATGTTGATGGTGGGTTTGGTCTTGAGGAGGAGCCAAGACCCAAATCCTATGCTGATGTGTTGATTGGGACACCAAGGAAGGTGTCATTTGATGATGATGTGAGACTTGGGCTTGAGGGGGTGATTGTTGTGCCAAGCATCAAGTCTCACGATGGTCAAGCCAAGGCTCGAGGTGATGATGATCACTTGAGCAAGGAAGCATTCAAGAAGAGGTTCAACGTGTGCCTTGCTTGAGGCAATGACCAAGGAGATCATTGCTCAACAAAGGCAGCAGCAGGCGAGCAAGAAGAAGCCCCCTGGTGAGCCACTCGACAGGTCGAGCAAAGGAGGCTCGGTCGAGCCATGCTGCAGACGCAATCCAGAAGGTCCTGTTGAGGTACTCGACCACTCGAGCAGTTAGGGGTGCACACGGTCCGGTCTGGTCTGGTTTGACACACAAATCAGACCAAACCAGAAAATCCGGTCTGAAAATTTTTTAGACCAGACCAGACCAGTTGTAATACTAGACCGGACCGGATCAGACCGTTCTACAACGGTCTGGTCTGATCTGGTCTACGGTTTTTTTCATTTTTCAAGCAAATTTTTTGGATGAAACTGTATGTGGTTCCTTCAAGAGAGAAATATAGACTAGGAACAATCATTTACAATAATCATATAGATCTAAAGAATCACAGTCATCCCTCCCAAACAATCATTTGAAAAAAGAGCTATAGAGTATTGATTATGAAATTGGAAATGATGAGTTCATTAACTGAAATTCATCTATATTCAAAATCAAGGAAAAAACTACAAGATTCCCCTATTGAAATAGATTCATTACTTGAAATTAAAAAAATCAAGAAATATCAACAACACTAAACAAAATTCATCTACTGAAATTCAAAAACTCAAGAAAAATCCAAACAAAAGTACGAAACAAATCAAATAGCCTCTGGATTCTGAAAATTTGTACTTTAGCATTGATGAAGAAGAATTGATAATTATAGCAGAGAATGGAAAGGGGCAAAGAAATTTCAAGAATGAAAGTCTCTTGTCAGGTTTGTTGAGTAAGTAAAAGAGATGGAGATGGTGTCGGCCACCTCCACAAGTTAGAATTTAGGGTTTCAACCTCTTATTTCTATTTCATGGGCTAATAAGGTTATTTTATATTTGGGCCTACCAGTCTATGCCCATTATTATGGTTTTATGGTCTCTGGTTTACGGTTTACACCAAACCGAAAAATATTACGGTTTTCCGGTCTGGTCTGGTCTAAAAATTTTAAAACCATGACCGGACCGGAAATCGTAATTCACAAATAAAAAAATTCAGACCAGACCATTTAGAACGTAGACCAGACCAAATATATAAATTACGGTTTTGTCCGATTTGGTTTACGGTTTTGACCAAACTTTGTTCAGCCCTACGAGCAGTGCTGCTCGACCCGAGCAAGCTACAGCGGGTTTCTTTGCGGTTTTCTGTTTCGATCTATTTTGTTGTGGAGTTTAAGCCCTTTTGTGCTAGGGCTTCTAATATGTTGTATGCCCTATAAAAGAAAGCTTAGAACATCATTAGGAGTATGTGGAGATGCAAATACAAGAGATTTACTAGGGCATTGGCCATAAGAGTGATTTCTTTGTATTGTTGTCTTAGTGTGGAGTTTCACCATTAAAGGTGAAACCTTTATGGGTTAAGAGTGATCTCATAGCTATTGTGAGTTGAATCATTGATGTAATTGTGATTATATTAATGGTAAGATACTTTATTTGAGGGGGGAGGTATCTCCTGATACCTCATAAACACTTTGTCTTTGTTGTTTGTTTGTTCTTTTGAGTGTCCTCTGTTTTTTGCATCATCTTCCACATTATTTTCCTACCTTTGAGGGTCCAAGACCTCCTCTTTCAGTTTTTATTCTATAGCGTCAACCATTACCTTAAGATTTTGGTTGAATTAGTTCCTTGAATTGATATCAAGAGCTAATGTGACAAGAGATCACATGTTCGAAAATCTCCATCACCCTTCATTTAAAGTGGAATATTCAGCGCAATGTATCGTACGCATCCACACTTCTAACCCAAATGACTCTTATATATATGATGGACGTGTTAGAGTATATATATAGCATATATATAAGGCCTGGCCTCAATCAAAAGCTTAATTTTTTGATTGAAACCTCATTCGGAAACGTTTTTGCGATATGTGTCATTGACTATATAATGATTAACTTACATTACTGTGTCAAGGTGGGTAGCAAGTGTCACTGAAAGAAGACCTCTGGTTTCGACACTACCTTTGTTGGTAACACTACCATCAATGAGCGTAACGAAATCTCGATACATTGGAATGTTAATGCCACCGGTGATCTCAAAGACATCAATACCATATGCACCTATTTGATTGTTGATACTAACGTCGAAAACTCTTTGGTTGGTGCCATTTATCTGCGGATCTAACTCGCAAAAATGGAGCCTCACAAGATAATTAAATCCAAGATCGACCTCGAACAACCATGTCAAATTTTGGTTTATCTTTAATTCTGGAATATATGGTCCCATCTCCCTCATTGTCAAGCACACCAACTCTGGCGCCGTATACGATGGTGTCGCAACTGTATAATTGAAGTTTGTGATTGTGGTATCGTCGTAAAGCAGTGTGCGGTCTAGACCATTACTGATCAAGTACAGAAACACAAAAATAGTATTAATCCAATCAAAGTTACTAAACATTTTTATTCACCTATTTCTTCAAATATAAGCAAATATTTATCACAAATTCTTATATGAGATGGTCTCACCATGAGACTTGCCTAATAATTGGGCTAATTAGCACAATAATAGAAACTTTTAGCTTGTATGCTTCTTGTTTTGAAGTCGTAAACGCTCTCATACAATATATTAAGTCTAGTTCATCAGTTTTTATTAGAAAATAAAACAATGATTGGATTATTTATAGCGAATGAGTTAAAGATAATTTTAATTTTTCCTATTTATATAATTAAGTCTAATTAATCAATTTTTTATATATTCCTACCACATAATAGAGCTGCGCAATGGATGTAAGAAAACACGAACTAAAATAAACTGGATGTGTTGAAGTGCCCAAATGTTACCCATATGTGAGTTGTCCCACATCGGAGAAACTTCTCCTCCTTGTTTGGGTTGCCCAGACCCATTTTCCTAAATTCTATCAGGATGCTATCATGTGGAAAAAACTTACTAAATGAAATTTTACAAGAATTTAACGGAAAATACTACGGCAATTAGATAGTGTATAAATTGAATACTATCATATGAAATTTTCTTAACCAGACATTTCATGAAAATTGGATGCTAGCACGTTGAATTTCCCTTTTCATCATCAATCAATAAACTTTTATACTAAATGAAAAATAATTTTGTACTTACAGCATGTAGTTATAATCGCTACCGATCCAAGTTCTGTAAAGTTCGTCCTCCTGACTGGGATCCACAAAACGCCCACCAACGTTCAACCGGATAATATTTTCCATAGCTAGTAAATCCGGAAAGCTAAACGGGCTATCCAAATAATCTTGTAAACCACCCGTAAGATAAGGAACCATGTTGGATCCGGAACGGTTAACGTACAACCCCTCCGGCACAGATATAATCTCTAACCCGTTTATAAACCCGAACCCATCCGGATTACTTGGAGAGAAAGTTAGGTTTACACTCTTATGCCTATGTACTCCTTCGTCCAAAGGGATGTAAATCTCTCTTAAAAGCCCGTTAGTTACCAGGGCGTTGGTATGGGCTTGTGCGTAAGCATTGACCGAAACAAGATAAGAGCTAAAGTTATTTAGTATAATAAATCCATTAATGGTGAGTGAAAGGAGGGATAATTTTGTGTCCATTACATCGTAAGTTAAGTTTAAGGGTGGAAAGTAAAGGCGGACTAGTTTGGGCCCATATGTAGTAACGGGTATAGAATATGTAGTTGGGACCCGAAATATTCGGGCCACGTTATAAGGAGATGAGTACACTGCCTTGGCAGTGTTGTTGGCGGTGGTAGCATGCAGCGGTGCGAGGAGGAAATCCTGGTCGCTCCGCAAGATGCTATCACCATAATGATTTGGTGGTAGGCCAAAGTTGATGAATATGTGATCGGGTGGGTTGTAATATGGGGTTGTTGTAGGAAGGAGTAAGAAAAAGAAAGCAAGAAGTAAAGGGAACATGTGTGGATGATAATTATGATCTATGGTGGGAAAATGTTATTTGGAAATGGACTATGAGACTATCAATGTATCATATAAACTAAAAAGTATTTTTAGAGTGGTCAGATAAGGGTTATAGACTATATTTTTTATATACAAACTGGAAACTGAATTAAAAAATATAGGGAAATTCTACCTGGTAAGCACCAGGTATAGTGAAACGCCTACAATAGCTATTCTTGTTGGCCATTCTACATGGTAAGCACCAACTGTTGTAAAACTATCTGCCGTAATTATATTGGCTAAAAATTGTAGGTCGTATTATTTATAATTAAATCGATTAAAAATTGGCTCAAAATAGTAGGTCGTATTATTTATAATTAATTAAAAATTAATAGTAATACTATTAGTAACTCTTGCACTATCACTAATAACAATAGTATTCCCTCTATCCTTGATTAATTAACACATACTCCCTCCTCATTATATTTTTAACACAATATATATAAAGCAGTCACTAAGCATTATGATCAACCCATTTATCAAAATGGATTTTAGCATAAAAGAAAATTCAACAACTTTATCAAATTTTTTCTTATTTAATTTGATACATTATAATTTAGAATAAAGAAAAAGTTGCCCAACTTTAAGCGTTGATCTTACAAATTAACTATTAAAGCTTGGCCAAAAATAAAAAAACCCTAGCCGCCCCTTCTGGTTTTCTCTCTACTCTTTCTAAAAAACCCTCTAATATCTATAGTTAGTTTGGGGCTATCATCAATCTTTAAAGATTGATGGTAAGCCCCTAATTTCTCCCTTTTAAGTTTTTTTAATATGATTAGAATAAATTTTTGTCCTCTCCCTGTAAGAGAGTTGTTCTACCCATTCATTGGGTTGATTCTACCCATATATTGGGTTTTAAAGTCTCTCATTTTGAGAGTTTAGAGTTATGAATTTTGGTTTTTAGTTAATTTGTTGGTAGGGATTAATGCGATGATGTAGCAGACACCAAATTTGCAATTATCATCAACTACATCAAATTCAATTCTATTTCAAGACTACAACAAATCGAAAGACCCCCTCGTAGAAGGCTGTATCAAACAGCGATGTGGAAGAGGATATTCAGAATTGTCAGATCTCATACACAACGATCGTGGTTTTGTAATTTGTGAATTATATTTGGTTTTAGTTGCTATGTACTTGCTATTTTTTATCTCTGATGTAGATGTCGTATGACTTTTTATTAATGAATCAGGTATTATTCAAAAAAAAAGGGTTAATCTTGACTCTTTTCACCCTTAGCTTTAAAATTCCATCAATCCATATATTTTGGTTTGTCACTTAGTCCAAGTCTCCTCCCACTAAAGTCTTCTTCTTTTTTTTGTTACTACTTATTACTCATGCTACCTCCTATTTAGCCTATTAGTGCCATTTGGTTTTTTTATACTTATCGAGACAACATTTTAATCTTTAGTATCTCTAATTGTTTTTAATTAAAAATTATAAAAAGTAAATATTAATAATATTTTTATTGAGACGAATCAAACAAGATCCCACATAACGATGTTTTAACTTATAGATTAAGAATAAAATACAAATTAAGAGTGGTAATGAAAAAAAATCAATGAGACTAATGGGTAGAATAGGAGGAAGTACTAAATATCGCTATATTAATTTTATTTTTTTTGTTTATTTTTCAGATTTCAATGCAAAATTAAACGTCAAATGATTATAATTGTGAATTTTAAAGAATTATCAAAATTTAATTGATTAAATTAATTGTAGAGCTGATATTTGGGTTATCGTAAGCAGTAAAAGTGGAGGTATATTGGTCATTATTTGTGTGAAAATGGGGCATTTAGGTAAAAAACATTAGCAATAAAGAAAATGAGACAATTGATGTGATTTTGCCAAATAAAGATATGGGGCAATTGAAAAGAATTAGAGGGAGTAATAGTCAAAAAAATATATATTGAGACGAATTTATCAAAATGTAGTATATTTTTTCATATAAATTAATATAAATGTTTAATCAAAGTTAGATTCCAACATTCAATAATTCCATTTGAAAAGAATAATAAAGGATAGGGAGTAGTACTTCTAATATCCCACATTTTTGTTAGCTTAATAACAAGTCAAGTTGAACTTGATGTCCTAGTATTTTTCTTAACCTAAATTTATTTCTATTACGTTGATTTTTTAATTGTTTTTAGATTTTGGAAAATTTACCTAGAATAATTCAAACTATTGACGATTTTCCTACGATAATCCTAACTATCAATTAACCATGAATAATCTCATTTATTATTTCACTTAACTTGTAACGTTGTTTGGTTACCCACTACCGGTTTTAGCAGGTTTACCACTTCCAAATAACTTTCTATCTTCTCTCCTTTTAACCTTTTCTCTCTCATTTTAATTGGTCCATCTCCTCTCCATTGGAGTTCAACCCATTCTCCTAGGACTTCCTATTTTGGAATTTTATTTTTGGGATTCGGAAGAAGGCTTGTCATGTCCATGTCCATCTCCTCTCCATTGAAGTTCAACCCGAGCACTTACAAGGCCATTTGGACAGGTGAATAGAAATTTGCTTGCTGATGGCAATGTTGAAGATAATGGGGAAGCTGCAATTGAAGCTAGTCAATTGAACGGGCAGGCATAACATCTTGCTGTTGATTGGGATAGTTGCTCGACTTGATGTTCAAGTTGATCAAATTTTTGATAATATGGATGATATTGATGGTATGCTACTGGGTTTTAAGATATTTGCGCCATAGAACATAAATAAGGGAAGGATAAGGAAAAGACAAACTATTTATTATTGATTGAAGGACACAAGAACAAATGAACCATACCCAAGAGGTATTTATACAAGCTAAGGAAAAGGAAGAATATAATAAAGTTGTTGAAATTAATCTAACAACCTAACTGCTTCTTAATAACAAAACAAACTGATAATTAAAAATGAAATCATCCTATATTCTCAACAGTATGCAAGGTCCTGTTTTTCATTTGGTAGATAATGTTTTTACAGTGAGTATCTACTTTGTCCATCTCCTCTCCATTGAAGTTCAACCTCAAATCTACATTCAAACTATGAACTTGAAAATACTTTTAGATAAGGAATGAGATTGATGCAAAAAAAATAAATAAATAAATAAATAAAATTAAACTTGAAGGAACTTCTACAGCAATGGAGATAAGGAGCATCTAAGGAGGAAGAAGAAAGAAGAGGACAACAGTCAAAAAATGACTTGCTGCAACCGGTAAAGAAAAGCCAAACAACAGCACAAGTTAAATGAAACATTAAATGGGATTATTCATGGTTAATTGATAGTTGAGATTATTGTAGGAAAATCGTCAATAATTTGGATTATTCTAGGTAAATTTTCCTTAGATTTTTAATGCACTAAACTTATTTTTATCAAATAATTAAAGAACCAATCAAGGCCAGCCCTTAGATTTAAGGGTCCAGGACGAAACTTAAATTATAGGCCCTCGCGATATATCTTTTCCGTTTTATTTACTTGCAACTTTATGATAAAAATATGTCACAATGAGATTATATAACTAAAAATCAAAAAAAGTACATAAGACATGGATTACAATATTACAAATCTATAATATTGGATATACGCACAAATTAATAAAAATAAAATTAACGCATATTAAATAAAATTAGTCAAATGTACACATAAGCAAAACAAAATAAAAAAGGAAATAAATTGAAAAAAAAATTATATATTTTATAAGATTTATAATATATTGTAGAAAAAAGAATACTCACAAAAGATTTTAAAGTATTTATTAGGAAAATTAGTTAAAGTTTAATAACTTGAAGTCTACTTAAATTTTATGTATGTCCAATTGTGCACACTATATTATAATTATTGCAATTATACATGTTTAAAAAATTCAATGTTCAGTATCTTGACTTTTCTTGATTAGCAAACTCATTCTTTTATACATAAGGATTAGTACAATTAACATGCATATGCCAATTCCGATACCTACAACAGCACCTACAATTGAAAATATTCTCATACACAACATGCTAAAATTCAGTATTTATGATGCAAACTTGGCTAGATAGGGGTTGAAAAAATGGATGGCAATGGGCAAACTAGATAAGGTGGGCGATTTTGAATAGAATGGAGGTTTAAATAATTGAATTTATTATTAACGACCCGTTTGATAGGTGGTAATTAGAGGTGTTCAATGGGGCGGGTCGACCCAACGGGTCAAGGGTTGGGTCACATTTTAATGGGTTATTAACGGTTCGGGTCAATAATGGGGCGGGTCATTAACGGGCCTTGGTGTAAAGGGTCGGGCCGGGCCGGGTCGGATAATTATAAGTATTAATTGCGGAAAAAAATTTTACCACTTTTTTTTATTTTTTAAATAACATTATTATATACATAAGTAAGCCAACCTATCTCAAAAAAAAAAATAATAAAAAAGCTATTCTATGAACTTTTTTAAAAAGGGTCAAAGTGGGTCAAATTTAAATGGGCTTGACCCGCCCCGGTCCGTTTATCATTTGACTTGACCCGCCCCGGCCCATTTAAATTTTAACCCGACCCGCCCCGCCCCGTTGAACACCTCTAGTGGTAATAAATGGTGATATTGGAAATGAAAACCGTGGAATTTTGGTTGAAAAATAAATAAAGCAATGACATATCACATGTTGCTTTAGTCGTCATTGTTATTTATAGACAAGTCAAAAATGGCATGAAAGTATAGCTCAATATCCTTTTTGAGCTAAGCATTAATTTGCTAAATTAACCCAATTAATTAATCAAGAAAAATACAACAGATCAGATTAAATCAAGGATTGGATTGGGGTTTATATTAAAATTTCCCCTTAATTTGCATTTTTATTCTTAAATATGAACTAAAAATTTTCAAATCGGATCATAGCTTGATTAGTCTCAACGTAAATTTTATTAATTTTTTGATCATTTATAATTTCAAATATTAAAAATTGAAATACATTGGATAGTGTGCTTAACCCAATGGGACACTCCAAATAAAAGAGATGAAGAAAGTATGTTTTTTGCTTATTAGCCTTTCAATAAATTTAGTTTTTATTTTTTTTACGATTTATGAGTGCGTGAATTCATGATACTAGTATAAGGTGTGCAAACACTGATCTCGATTTGTATGCCGATCCAACTCAATTGTCATTTTTTCTATACTCCCTCTTATTCTGATAAAATGTTTTATGTATTTTTTTGACACTATTCACCAATTACCCGTAATTTATATTTTACTCTGAAGCTATCATTTAAAACATAGTCAAGTTTAATATTGCTTGATTCGTTTAAATATGTTTTATTTTATTAATATTATGTATTTACAATTTTAGCCTTAACACTATTAGACATACATGGGACTAAAATAGTACATCAAAAAAGTATGAAAAAGCCAAATGAATTACTAGTTGATTAAAAAAAAAGAGTATTATACTTTAAAATATTCAATACTAATAATTTTGTATTCAAATAAAAGGGTTTATAGTCTAGGCAGGCCTAACCTTAGACTCCTTATTTGCCATCTATTTATTAAAATTTGAGGGCCCCAATAGATTATTTTATGTGTTGATCTTGACTCTTTTGACATCTAATAATGCCACCCTTTAAATTCTAGTCCCTCCACTAACGTTTTATTGCTTTTTGAAATTCTATTTATTTTATATGCTTAATTTGTATGTTATTATTAATGTATGAGTTAACATATAGTCATGTGGAGATCTTATTTAATTCGTGTCAACGTACAGATTATTTATATCAACTTTTCATAGTTTTATTTATGCACAATCAAAGATATATATATTAATAATTAAATAAATACATTGGATAGAGTGAATAAAGTAAATGAGACATTAGAGTTGAGTTGGTACTATCTAACTTTTTTTATAGTGTGAAAGGGTGGAAAGTTGTGATGAAGAAAGTGTAGAAAGGGCATCCATGATTATGGCTTGGGTTGTAGATGGGTGGTCATTCATCATTGTTTATGTAATGGAATGTATAATCTAATTTTTTTTTATAGTGGGGAATAATGTTGTGTGTAAATGAAGGAATTGATGTATGAGACTTCATATATATTGGTATTATTAATGGAATTGATTGAGGCTTTTATACATGGTAAGTTTGACTTTTTTGGTTACTCTCATGGCCTCACAAAGAAAATATAAGAGCATTTGTAGGGGGTGTGATTTTGTTAGAATATATTTCTTGGAGATGGAATAATTGATCAATATTAATAATGATATTTGTGGGGATGCATTTGTTGGTGGGGTCATTTTATTTAGTAAGTTAATACAAGTTTTAATATAGTATTTATAAGAGAGTGAGATACGTTAAAAAAGTTAATTGCAGTAAGAAAATAATGCGAAATTGCTAATAATTTAGACATAGCTTGATGAAGACAATGATCCAACAAGATGCATGAAAGAATGGTAGTGTATAAAAACATTGCACAAAAAGCTAAGGTAGGTAAGTAAGGGCATAAGCAAACTCCAAATGGTGCACATAATGCAACACATTGTAATATGCATTTGGATTTTTAAATAAGGATTGTGGATCACAATAATGTAGCAATTGGAATTAGCATATGAACATATGATTTCTTCACATTATCCTATTTGCTAACCTTCTCCATTCATCTACATACTAATTTCTTCATAAATTATTGTAAAATTTAGAGGCGTTTATTCACGTAATCGGGTTAATTTCGGGTCAGGTGTTGCGGATTGGTTTAAAATCGGATTTTGTGTCCATATTAAATTTTTTCTTAATTGTAAATCTGTTATTAAGTTAGGTTAAATCGGGTTCGGTTATAAAATTGGGTGAATATCCGGTTGTAAAATCAATAGAGTAATGATTTATCATTTATATACATGAACTTCTTGTCTCCTGCTTTCCTAACATCAACAAATAATTGCAATGTTGGTGTGACTAACTTTGATTTTTGAGTTATGGTTTGCGTTAATTGAATTGGGTTGTTTTTGAGTTATCATATACTTATTTAGAGCGCATTCGGCATAAAAATATAATATAAAATAAAATAGTAAATGTTGGATTATACAATAATTTAAATAGCTTTTATTAGTATATAAAGCTGTTTTCAAAACATATATCTTTTAGCGTTTTAAAATCAAATTTAATGTTTTAGGATTTTTTTTCGTAAAGATTTATATTTCAACAGCTACCATAAGTACATAAAATTTAACTGATAAATTGATTGATATAAGATGGAGGGAGTGATATCCTAGAAGTTGTAATGCCCATATAGCTACCCAAATTTTTAAATGAGATAGTTTGATGGTGAGACCATTTACCCAGATTATGTTTTAACTTATAGATTAAGAGTAAAATACAAATTAAGAGTGATAAGTAAATAGTGCCCAAAATAAAATGGGACATTTGGGCTGAATAGGAGGGAGTACAAGTTTGTGCAGGCCAACGTTAATTTTAATAGTCAACTGACGAAAATCAATAAAAGGTAGTTTTTTATAATTTTTCCTAAAAATAAAATAGTAAATGTTGAATTATACAACAGTTTAAATAGCTTTAGTAGTACACGTTGCTCTTTTCAAAACATTATATCTTTGGAAAAATTACCCAGAATAATACGACCTTTTACTGATTTTCCAAGAATAATACGAACTTTCAATTAACCACCAATAATACGAACTTTGACATGCATTTTCCGCTGGCATACATGACCTGTTTATAACCGGTAGTACAGGTCTTTTTTTTACCGTTGCTCAGCAGGTTTCAACCGGTAATACGAACTTTCAATTAACCACATATAATACGAGATGAAACCTGCTGAGCAACGGTCAAAAAAAGAACTGTACTACGGGTTATAAACAGGTCATGTATGCCAGCGGAAAATGCATGTCAAAGTTCGTATTATTGGTGGTTAATTGAAAGTTCGTATTATTCTTGGGAAATCAGTGAAAGGTCGTATTATTCTGGGTAATTTTTCCTATATCTTTTACTGTTTTAAAATCAAATTTAGTGTTTTAGGATTTTTTTTCCTTAAAGATTTATATTTCAACCGCTACTATAACTACATAAAATTTAACCGGTAAATTGATTGATATAAGATGGAGGAAGTTGTATCCTAGAAGTTGGTGAAACCATTTCTATTAGGCTAATATTTATGTATTTAGTATTAATATTAACACAAATTCTTACTTGAGACCGTCTTTTGTAAAGATGGCTCTCAAAAACCCCAGTCTAATTCTAAATATATATTGTTATAACTCTAAATATAGATTTGGGCTGGACTTTTAAGACTCATCTTTACAAAAGACAGTCTCTCAAGAGTTGGGGTGTTCAAAGCTACTTGAACTATGGTTTACTAGCAGCTCGTGCTGAGATTCTGAAGGCAGTTGGAAAATACATTAGGGAAGACTATATAGTTTATTCGCACCTTTGATATGGACATTATATATAGCTTTTGAGTTTAAAAATTAGAATAGTAATTTTAAAATCTAAAATCCAAGCGTGATCAATACGAATTAGAAAAATCCTGCCTAAATATAGCCTAATATCTACTCGAAATTCGATCTCAAAAAATATAATTGAATCTAAAAAATAATCAAATATAATAACCGGGTCCCCGATGTCCCGACCCGTTTTATTAGTGTACCTGCTAACCAGACACTCGCATTAAATGTGCCGAGACACGGGCCGCAAAAATAAGTACCCGGCTTTCCGGGTATCCGTTTAGCCGGGTACCCGATAATGAACACCCCTACTCAGGAGAGCACATATATTATTAATTGATTATTAGGAAAAAGAGCTAATTATATATAGCTATTTAACACTACGTATGAACATAAATACAAAACTTGGTCGCTAAACCTTTTGGGTTAAAATGAGTTCCATGCACCTATTTTTGGCCTAATCATAATAAAATTCTTTAACAATCACCGTGATTTGTAAATCACCATACAAAAATAAAAGAAATAATAATAAAATAACTAAAATAAGAAAAAGATAAAATAAATTATCCAAAATTCCCCCTATAAGATTAGGCCACGTAGTGTGATTTACTTCTCTCACAAATAACCGTGATTTACTCAAACTTCCTCCAATCATAAAGTTCAACTTGTTTCTTTTGAAAAGATATCAAACCCACTTAATAATGATGCCACACTCCCAAAAAAGAGACTTTTAAAAAAAAGGTATTTTAAAATTTATAATGTTAGTTATTAAACAACTAAAGTTAAAATATTAAACAACTAAAGTAAGTATTTTCTATACGAAAATAAATGTGTTAACTAATTTAGTTGGTTAACTATTTAGTTCAATTTTAGATTGTTTTACGATTAGACCGATATAAATAAGAAAAGACTTTTTATTCAATTTTATTTTCTAAAAATACATTTTTCTTATTGGATGTTCAAATTATTTAATAATTTATTTATTCATGCTTAACCTTTAATTGAAATTAATAGCCTTGGGTTGAATTAAAGATATTAACTTTATAAAATTCAATACCTCTATTATTAAATTTAAAATTTATTAATTTTGTAGAACCTAAACAATCACGAATTAGATTCCGTTGTATGCCATAACAAGTAACCAAAGTTTTATGAAGGATGAAGCATTATGATCAATCAATTAAAAAAGCTATTTTTTAGAATTGATAAAAATTCAACATAATTTAATGAAAATTATTCTTATTTACTTGAGGGTCATTATAGATTATGAAATATAAAAATAATAAAACTTAGGTCAAATTTAAGCTCTAGTGTCACTACTTTCTTTTGTCACAAAGCACCCTATAATGGACAAGGGGCTTGTGCCCCGCCCCATCCTAAAAATTTGAAAAAAATGCTTTAATTTTTAATAGTTAGGGGTCTATAATAATATATTTAATAATTAAGACTCCATAACTAATATTTCATTCTGAGCGTTTTAAATTTTAAGGTCGCCATAGCAGAAAAAGCTTACAATAGGCCAAATTTTCTAATTAGAACAATTGGATGAAACAAAAAGTCCACCTAATGAGATTTCACCCTGAGTGGTAGAATTTTGGTGTGATCTCAAAGGAGAAGCTAGAGATGGAATGGGAGGAATTTGCAATAAGTCGAGTGTTCCTTCGAGCATTTCTACAACTCGAGTCATATTTGGTCGGGCCAATGGGTTGGTTTGTATGCACCATAAACTCACAACGACCATCTTCCTTTTGAGTACTGATTCCTCGTTGTTGTTTGTGGTGTCGATTTGATCGATCTCATCAACTTCCTCGACTTGCTTATATATCCATTGCGGAAAATACTGCTCACTACTATGTTCAACTCTCGCATCAACATTTTTTCGACATCCAACCATTTCTAGAACCAACATTCCGTAACTATAAACATCTGATTTGTGAGAAACTCCGCCAAAACTCTTCATGAAAACCTCAGGAGCAATGTACCCTATAGTTCCTCTGGCTTCCGACATTGATATTATGCTGTCCTTTTGTGGGCATATTCTAGCAAGACCGAAATCAGATATCTTGGGGCAATAGTTCTCGTCTAATAGAATGTTTTGGGGCTTAATGTCGAAGTGTAAAATCCTCGTGTTGCACCCTTGGTGCAAGTACTCTAGTCCTCTTGCAATCCCAATTGCGATTTCAAAGAAACTTTCCCATGAGAGTTGTTGATTGTTTTCGTCTCCAGTCCCATGTGTGAAATTTTCAAGAGATCCGCAAGGCATGTAGTCATATACAAGAGCGCGTTTTGAACCCTCGTAACAAAAGCCTAGGAGTTTCACAATGTTTTTATGATTGGTGTTTCCGATACTTGCAACTTCATTGATGAATTCCACCATATCCATATCTCGATTGGATGATCTCTTGAGAATTTTCACCGCCACTTGATCCCCACATTGTAGTTTTCCTTTGTATACAATACCAAAGCCTCCTTCACCTAGCTTGATTTTAAAGGAGTTTGTAATTCTCTTTAAATTTGTGTAAGTATACCTCTTTGGACCAGGGGATCCATGTTTTTTCAACAATGTCTCAATATCTTTTGTTTTCTTGAGTAGGGAGTTCATTCTTTTGTACATGAGGATTAGTACAATTAACATGCATATGCCTATTCCAATTCCTACAACACCACCTACAAAGAGAAAGAAGAATTAATATAGGAGCTATCTTTACTATGGTAAGACCACAAATTGTAAGAAAATAAGTCTGGACAATCCAAATAAGAAAATAAGTCTGACCTATAGCATGGGTTGCATATGCAACCCCATATCTTATGCTAGAAAATGAAGAATATATGAGCTTTGCTAGAATCAAACTCGCAACCTACACTAACAAATGGGGAAGGCATGCCACTGCACTGTGTTAAGTTGTTGATAGACTTTCTTGTGTTTTGTTTAAGTATAGAAAATAATAGAAAATTTGAAAAGCAGGAATCAATTGGGGAGGTTTCTTGACTGCGCACATCTCTCTTTACTCCCTCCTTGGGTATGGGTATGGTTTGTCTGCATCTTTCAAGAAAAAAAGACGTCCACACTCGGACCCTGCCTTGTGCAGGATACCGAGAAGGTCCTTTACCTTTTAAGCAAAATTTTATAAAAAAATTAAAAAAATAAGCAATTTCTAAACTTAATTCATAAAATAAGCACTTTTTTCAGAGCACAAGTTTAGGTTTGTTCACTGAACAACAAACAAAGAAGCTTGGTCCAAAAAGTCAATGCCCTTGTTCGCTGTTAGTAACAACGAGTTGAAAGGAAAAACTTAAACGTCATAAGTAGAGCAGAGATGGATGATAGGAAATGATGAATTTACCGAGTATGATGAAGATGATCTTAAATTTGGTTAGACCATGTTCACGTCCTGCAAGAAATAATGTTGAAAATGATAACCCATTAAACACTCATTTGTTCATTGCAATTTGCCATGTTATAGTCATAATGCCTTCACATTAGAAATCACAATGTAGTAAATTTAACGGAATACAGGAGCATACACTACCTAGACATGAATCGATCCCATTAAATATTGTTTTACAAAATTATTAGAGGGGGGAGGATCATATTAGGTTTTCGAAATCACATAATTGATCATTTGATCAACGCGGTAGAAAATAGATATTTTCCAAGTAGTAAATCTAATCTCAATAATAATAATAATAATAATAATAATAATAATAATAATAATAATAATATAGTGGTAATTGAATCTAGCTAGGTAGCTAACCCTATTTAAAACTTATCTAAACCAATTGATAGGATATTTCACGTAGCTAAAATCTAAGAATATTATATTATATTGTATTATTTATCGACGGATAGAATATATTATATATTTAGAGTTACAATTTTGAAGCCTCAAGGTGAGAAGATTATATATTCTATCTATTAGTACTAGATCAAACATGGCTTGAATCTATACATGACATGCTTGAGCAAGCGAGTGCATGATCAAATTCTAGTGGTCGGAGGAGCTCCAACTCAACTTATTATGCTTATGGTTGTGGCTATCGTGTTCTAATTTCTAAGTTATCTTATATATACTTATAATTGATAGTAAAAATTTCTTACAAAACATATAACAATCAGTTACAAAAATAATAAGATTATTACTTTGTATAGGCGTTTGCGTTTGATTCATAGGGAAATTAGGAATTGGTGCAGCAAGAGAACCACTCGAAGAATTCAACTTGAAAATCTCCAATCCATTCAGTATGCAATCGTCATACCTAAAAACACAGAGCAACAGTTGACCATATTGCAAATTTGAAAACTTAAAATAAAAATAAAAACTTATTATTGTTAGGGTCGGCCCTAGATGTTTTGGGCCTTGAGCGAAATAGTATATTGGGGCTGTTTTTCTTTTGTAATTTATAACTTGGACCTTCTACGACCATTAATTTTACTTTTTTGACATAGGGCCCTCGGCGACGGGCTCCTATTGCCCACCGTGATTATTGTGCGACAAAGGTCTTAGTTATCCTAATTTTCTAAGTTTAAAACAACATCAACTTTTATATATCATCCATTATCATATATATATATATATATATAT
>CM025931.1:833793-848660 GCA_000753965.2 Amaranthus hypochondriacus | reverse complement strand
GTAGTATTAGAGTCGTTGCACCACTTTTCCCTTTTTATCTTTTTTTCCCCTTTAAATTCACTTCATCTTCATCCTTATCAACCATCATAGTTGCTCTTCATCTTCAAGAAATTTATAGATTTAAAGAGTGTTAATAATTTTCCCTTTCGCATATTATCGTGGTTGATAATGATGAAGAGCAGCTATTGTGGTTGCTAAGGATGAAGATGAAATGAATATAAAGGGGAAAAAAAATAAAAAGGAAAAGTAGTGCAATGACTCTAATACTACCGATTATAACCGGTTAACATTTAAAAGGGTATGCCCCCAGCAACAAAGAAGCAAAGTTAGGATTATTAGAAAATATACGAAAGTTGGAATTGTTTTGAGCGGATCACGCAAAATTTGGATTATTAATGTCCATTTATCCTTAAATTTATTATTTGATATAATATCAAAAGATCAAGTTAAGGATTAAATTTATTAAACGTCCATCTATTTTTTAATGTGAAATTATAAACTCAAAGTATAAGGAAGACTTGTATTACATGATACACACTTGTCACCTCTAATGAAAATTAAGAAACGAGATAAAATATATATTGCATACTTCCTCTGATTTACCAATAAATTTTATGGTATATTTTTACAAGATTATTATGGGGAATATATTTGAAAATCAAATTGAAAATAATTTCTGAGCGTGGTATGATTGAGCGGGACACGAAAATTTACCAAAAAGCTTCCAACAAACAGTTTGTTGCTAAAAATTTTCAAATAGTTTTAGCGGGACATGAATATTAGTTTAGGTGGTAATAGGGGAAAAAATGAAAATTATCAACAAGATCCCTACAACTATTCTGTTGGTAAATTAGTTGAAACTATATAACATTAAATATATTTATTTATTAATGTCATGTGATATATATTTTTTAGGAAAAATTACCCAGAATAATACGACCTTTCACTGATTTTTCAAGAATAATACGAACTTTCAATTAACCACCAATAATACGAACTTTGACATGCATTTTCCGCTGGCATACATGACCTGTTTATAACCGGTAGTACAGGTCTTTTTTGACCCGTTGCTCAGCAGGTTTCAACCGGTAATACGAACTTTCAATTAACCACCAATAATACGAGATGAAACAGCTGCTGAGCAACGGTCAAAAAATGAACTATACTACGGGTTATAAACAGGTCATGTATGCCAGCGGAAAATGCATGTCAAAGTTCGTATTATTGGTGGTTAATTGAAAGTTCGTATTATTCTTGGGAAATCAGTGAAAGGTCGTATTATTCTGGGTAATTTTTCCTATTTTTTATTGTTTATGTTCAATATATGTTGTTTGAATTCGTATTTTGTAATATTACTTGGATCATATATGTTAGGTATGATTTTGTTATATTATAAATAATATTAATTGCTAGTATATAATTATAATAGTAGGATTGTATTTGGCAATTAATCTAGAAATGATTGTATTTGGAGTTTAAAAATTGTCTTGCCTTCGATGGTTGTAAAACGTGTAATGCGTGAGATCAAGCTTAGAGTCCTAAGCTTGTATCCTAGATCTTCTAGTCTTGTTTCTCCTTAGTGTAAGCGTCTTTTGGAGTGTGTTTAAGCTCCTTTAGACCTTACTAAAAGGTCATTTGTTTTGTGCTGTATTGCTTGGATGGATTAATGAAATTCTTTTCTTTTTCCAAAAAATAAATTATAATAGTAGGATTGTGTAATGGAGGATTTGTTTAATGATAGAAGTTGGATGGACAAAAGACTTATTAATGGGGCATATAATATGATCAGAAATTAGATGTTACGAAAATCGTGTTGTTACAAGTTTGAATGAAGTTTGGATACATTTTAGCTATCACAAATTCACACACACATACTAACATAATCACCTTTGTTGGTATCTTGTAGGTAAAGGGTATGCATCTTCAAATTATCAACGAAAATAGTTATCGGTAAATTGATTTTTTTGTAGTGAGGAATTAATTTTCAATAGCAATCAATAAATTTTTATATTAAAGGAAAAATAATTTTATACTTACAGCATGTACTCATCGTCTATACCGAACCAAGTCCGGCGAAGTCCGGAATCATCTCTCGCATCCACGATCGACCCACCGACGTTCAACCGGATAATATTTTCCATAGCTATTGAATCCGGAAAACTAAACGGGTTATAAAAATAATCTTGAAACCCACCCGTAAGATATGGAACAAAATTGGATTCGGAACGGTTAACGTACAACCAATCCGGCACAGATATAATCTCTAACCCGTTTATAAACCCGAACCCATCCGGATTACTTGGAGAGAAAGTTAGGTTTACACTCATATCCCTATGTACTCCTTCGTCCAAAGGGATGTAAATCTCTCTTAAAAGCCCGTTAGTTACCGGGGCGTTGGTATGGGCTTGTGCGTAAGCATTGGCCGAAACAAGATAAGTGCTAAAGTTATGTAGTATATTAAATCCATTAATGGTGAGTGAAAGGAAGGATAATTTTGTGTCCATTCCATCGTAAGATAAGTTTAAGGGTGGAAAGTAAAGGCGGACTAGTTTGGGCCCATATGTAGTAACGGGTATAGAATATGTAGTTGGGGCCCGAAATATTCGGGCTACGTTATAAGGAGATGAGCACACTGCCGTGGCAGTGTTGTTGGCGGTGGTAGCATCCAGCGGTGTCAGGATGAAATCCTGGTCGCTCTGCCAGATGCTATCACCATAAAGATTTGGTGGTAGGCCAAAGTTGATGAATATTTGATCGGGTGGGTTGTAATATGGGGTTGTAGCAGGAAGGAGTAAGAAAAAGAAAGCAAGAAGTAAAGGGAACATGTGTGGATGATAATTATGATCTATGGTGGGAAAATGTTATTTGGAAATGGACTATGAGACTATCAATATATCATATAAACTAATATGAAGTTTTTAATGAATATCTAGGATTTTTTAGAAGTATTTTTAGAGTCGTCGGATAAGGTTCATGGACTAAATTTTTTATATTCAAACTGAAAACTGAATTAAAAAAATTAAATAGTAAAAAAATTGAATCTATCAAAAATTGGCTCAAAATAGTAGGCCGTATTATTTAATATTAATTAAAAATTAAAAGTATAAGAAATATATGTTATGTTTCGTAACAATTCCAACAAAACCATACGTGAATATATTTTAATCTTTTTTATCCATTAAAAGACATGATTAAAATTTATCTTACTATATATGAAATATTATTGACGTAACCAACAATATTATACATAGGGTAATATACAAATAATAATAGTAATACTATTAGTAACTCTTGCACTAACACTAATAACAATAGTATTCCCTCACTCCTCGATTAATTAACCCATATTCCCTCCTCATTATAAAAAAGTTTCAATTATGACATAATATTTTTAACACTTTGTCAAAATGTCATAATTATTAAAGTATTATCCTAATTTTTCAATATTAATTCATCACACTCTCTATAAATGTCATCAAATATTTTTATGACATTTGATAAATATCGTGATATTGATATTTAATCACAATTGACACTATAATTTGTAGTGACTATTCTTTAATTAGTTTATAGTCTAGGCATGGCCAACCTTAGATTCCTTATTTGTCATCTTCCTATATATATATATATTAAAAAAAATAAGAAACAATCACTAAGCATCATGATCAATCCATTTATCAAAATGGATTTTAGCATAAAAGAAAATTCAACAAAACATTATGAAATTTGTTCTTATTTAAATTAGGGCCCCAATAGATTATAATTTAAAATAAAGAAAAAGTCACCATTTAAATTCCATCTATCACTCTCAAGTCTCATTTTGCGAGTTGCTCACCAATATATATTTTGGTTTGTGACTTAGTCCAATTTGTCTAGTTAGTAATACTAAATATCGCTATATTCTCTTTTTATTTTATTTTATTTTGTTTATTTTTTAGATTTCAAAGTAAATTAAACGTCAAGATTTTAATTGTGAATTTTAAAAAATTATCAAAATTTAATTGATTAAATTAATTATAAAGGTAATAGTTGGGTTATTGTAAGTAGTAAAAGTGGAGGTATTTTGGTTATTATCTATGTGAACATAGGGTATTTAGGTAAAAAAAACATTAGCAATTTTATGTATGTCCAATTGTGCACACTATATTATAATTATTGCAATTATACATGTTTAAAAATTCAATAAACATTGTAATTAAAATAAGAGTTATGACCTAACTTCATGGTTAACAATTTTATCTACGTCCACACAATAGATTTGGGTTCAAATCCTCTTAAATACATTTTATATTTTTTTAGTGGGCCTTGGGCGACGGGCATAGGCCCAGCTTGCCCTTCCCCAGGGCCGACCCTGGATTCAATGCAAGGCTGAACACATCTGATTCATTTTGACACTTCAACCAGATAATATAAAAATCATAAATCAATTTTATAAAAAAATTTCAAAGCACCTCAAATTATTTTAATTCTTAAAGTGAATCGGGCTATATTTATTTAATAATGTTTGGTATGATGATAAACTGCAACTCAATAAGGCTATATGATTACAACGATTTATAAATTAAAGGAAAAACCATTAATAATATTTTACCTTTTTATTGCGAATAATTTCACATTTGGATTATTGTCTAATAATTGTATATTTTCACATACATAGTGATTTCAATCACTACAACCCCATCTCTTGAACCATCGCAACCCCATCCTTTCTTTTTCACACCGGGTAATATGTGTTAGAGTATATAACATATCATAAGGCTTCAACCATTAGCTTAAGCTTTTGGTTGAGTTGGTTTCTTGACATGATATCAGAAGTCAACGTGACAAGAGATTACGGGTTCGACTTTCAACCGCCCCTCATTTAAAGTGGAATATTTAGCGTCAGGTATGAAGAAAGCATGTGCTGCATCCACATCCACACTTCTAGCCTAATGGGCTCTCGTGTGAGCGGGCCTGTTAGAGTATATAACATATCCTGAGACCTTAACCATCAGCTTAAGCTTTTGGTTGAGTTGGTTCCTTGACAATTTGCTAGGAGCAAGTACACATTAAAAATGAGATTATCAGAAAATAATTAATAACAGAAACTATTGATACCGAATGAGTGAATTATTGAATTTTTTTGACAATTTTTCCTTTAAATCAAACTATTATATATACGGCTTGCAATTCGAACAGTTTGAAATAAAATGCAAATGCGATATTCAATAAATATATATAAGTTGCAATTTTAAACTGTAAATCACACTAAAACACTATTAATTACAATTTATTTTGACATAATTATATTAATTATACAAAATTTTATATTTCTCAAGCAAGAAAAGATCTTTAAACAAAATTTTTTACGTGTTGCTGTGGAAAAGTAGAAAAAAACTATCAAAAAAATGAAATGGACCAACACGGCACTCATACATCTAACATTTTTATGATATAATTATTCATATTAATTAAAAATACAACCGATACCCATTCGAAATACTAATTAACAAATTAACATATTAAATATTATTGATGAAAAAAATCTACAACAAAAAAAATTTACATCAAAACAATCAACAAAATTTTAAGCTTATGGTTGAGGCCTCATGATATGTTATATAGTCTAATACGTCTCCTCACACAAGAGCCCATTGGGTTAGAAGTGTGGATGCGCATAGGCGCTGAATATTCCACTTTAAAAGATGGGTGGTTGAGATTCGAACCTGTGACTTCTTGTCAAGTTGGCTCTTATACTATGTCAAGGATCCAACTTAAACAAAAGCTTAAGCTTATGAACACACTCTAAAATACTTTACTTACTAACATTAAGAATATGTTGATACAAAATACCATAATATAAAATCAATATTATTGTTAACAATAAAATAATTTTTGATTACCAATTAATGATCCTTATGACATAAGGTAGGGTGTTATGCCATTAAACCTGACCTTGTAGATACAAAATCTACATATAAGCCAAATCAAGAGTTGGATTGGGGTATATGGACTTGCAAGGCATTATATGTATTACATTAAAATTATCCCTTAATTTGCATTTATATTCTGCTTTATGAACCAAAAATTTTCAAATCGAATCTTATTTAGCTTCATTAGTCTTGACGAATATTTTATTAATTTTTGATCATCTACAATTCAAACATTAATTAAGATTGAAATAATACATTAAATATTGTGCTTAACCAAATAGGACACTCCAAAAGAGATGGAGGAAGCATGTTTTTTGCTTAATTTGCATGTTTTTTTTACGATTACTAGTATAAGGTGTGCAAACCCTTATCTCTATTTGTACGTGGATCCAACTCAATTGTAATTTTTTCTATAATCTCTCCAATTCTGATCAAATGTTTCATGTATGATTTTGACACTATTCACCAATCACCCTTAGTTTTTTTATACTCTCAAGCTATATTATTTAAAATACAATCAAGTTTAATATTGCTTATTTTGTCTTAATATATATTTTATTAATATTAACTTTTTACAATTTTAACCTAACAATATTAGACTTACATATGGGACTAAAATAGTACATCAAAAAAGTATGAAGAAAACCAAATCAAATATTAGTTGATTAAAATAAAAAAAAAGAGTATTATACTTCAAACTATTCAATACTAATCATTTTTTATTCAAATAAAATAGTTTATAGCCTAGGCAAGCTCAACCTTAGACTCCTTATTTGCCATCTTCCTATTAAAAAACAAAATCAATTACTAAGAATCATTATCAATCAATTTATTAAAATGGATTTTAGTGTAGAAGAAAATTCAACAACTTTATGAAATTTGTTCTTATTAAAATTTGAGGGCCCCAATAGATTATAATTTAAAATAAAAGAAAATCGCCCAACTTTAAGCGTTGATCTTAGACTCCTTTATACATACTTCTATATTAATGCTGCCTTTAAATTCTACTCCCTCCATTTATTTTTTATCTATTTTTTATCGTCCACTTTCTTTATTTGGTCAGTTTATCCAAATTGTTCACTTTTATATTTGACAAAGATCATAATTATTATTATTTAAAATACCCTATGTTCACACAAGTAAAGATCATAATATTCCCACTTATATTATTTAAAATACCCAAACTATCAATTTTTCAATTATTATTATAATCAATTAAATACCCCAACTACCACCTTTACAATTATTATAATCACTTAAAATACCTCAACTATAATTTTTTAAAATCCGTGTCCAATCCAAAGTGGACAAGAAGTGGAGGGAGTACTATCTATCACTCTAGTTAGTATACAAGTCTCCTCCCACTAAAGTCGTCTTCTTACTTTTCTTACCAGTAGTTCTAAATATGGCTATATTCTCTTTATTTTTTTTATTTATATCTGCAGATTTTAATGTAAAATAATTTTAATTGTAAAATAATTTAGAGTGACCGGATGCCTTGCTATAGCAAGTTTTATTTTTTAAGGTAAATCTGAGTAATTTTCCAACAACTTTATATTATCATAAGAATTCTTTGTCATTTTCAAAATAATTTTTGATTATCATGTATCTTTTATTTCTTGATGACATATTTTAGAAATTAAAATTTTAATGAAGAAACTTTATTAATTAGCAATTTCAATATAAAAAATAAATATATATTCTAAAAAGCTATAATTGAAAATGTTATGTAGCTTTTAATAATATATTATTCCGAGAAAATTTAAATTAAAAAAAACATATTTAATTGTGATATATTACTCATATATTAAGGAATAAGTAAATGTTAGCTTAAGTAAGAATTATTTCGTATGATAATTCACTATGAGAATGCCATGTGAAATTTTATATTCTTTTTATTAGATTATATGATTTTAAATTGCTCAAACGAGAAAAGATATTTAAACAAAAATCTTAGAAAATAACTTAAAACAAAAAATCTTATGTATGCATATGTGGAAAAGTAAGAAAAACTATCCATAAAAATGAAATAGACCAACACGGCACTTATGCATATTATATTTTTCATGATATATATAATTATTCATATTAAAAATACAACCCTATACGTTTGAAATATTCAAAATACTAAAATTAACAAATTAAGATATTATTATCATCCTAAAAAAATTTACAACAAGAATATCATCATATTACTTTCAGATACTCTTGTGAGAGAAATAAAAAGCATGTATTCTCTTGTTGTATTGAGCACGTTTCAAAAAGAAACAGTGTCATACAACAATTTATGAATTTGCTTAGCACACTTTGCAAGTTATCGGGCTTTAGGGTCGATAATCTCAGAAAAGACCGAACCGGACTTCATATCAAATATGAGTGAATCCCATGAATTAATTGTAGTAGTTCTACTCTCCGATAACTTTTTGGAGCCCATATCAACCATCTTAGAATCAGAAAAATCCTCATTTAATGTCATTGTTGATTCATCATCAATGTACATATAACCTAATGCTTGTAGTAGAATCTGAAATTTCTCCTTGAGGATCATTACTTAAATTGTTTTGCATAATTTTCTCGGCGGTTTCTTGTAGTTATAACGCAAATTCAATGCCCCAAACTACGTCCCCCATCGAGGGACGATCACTTCCATGTTCTCGTATACACAAGAATAAGAGTAAGAGAACCGAATTGAGATCGCAAAGTTGAACTCGATTCGAGGTTGAGGAAGGGGAGGAGGAGGAAAAGAAGGGTGTAAGGAGGCGGAGGAAGGAGAGGAGATGGCGAGCAATGAGGAGGTATTTTTGAGGGAGGGAAAGGGAGTAAAGATGGTTTAAGGTGTGTATGAAAAGGGGTGGAGAAGTTAGGAGGGTAGCAGGGTGGTGGTTATGGCGGTGGAAAGTGGAAGAAAGGGAGTGTGAAAGGGTGGAAAGTTGTGATGAAGAAAGTGTAGAAAGGGCATCCATGATTATGGATTGGGTTGTAGATGGGTACTCATTCATGATTCTTTATGTATTGGAATGTAATCCAACTTTTTTTTTTATAGTGGGCAATAATGTTGTGTGTAAATGAAGGAATTGATGTATGAGACTTTATATATATTGGCATTATGGAATTGATTGGGGCCTTTATATTTGGTAAGTTTGACTCTTTTGTTTACTTTTATGGCCCCACAAGACAATTTATGAGGAGGAAGTCTGGGTAAATCATGGTTATTTGTAAGAGAAGTAAATCATACTACGTAGCCTAATCTTATAGGGGGATTTTGGATAATTAATTTTTATTTTTTTCTTATTATAGTTATTTTATTATTATTTTTTTTGTTTTTATATGGTGATTTACAAATCACGGTGATTGTTTAGGAATTTCTAATTTAGAGCATTTGTAGGGGGTGTGATTTTGTTAGAATATATTTCTTGGAGATGGAATAATTGATCAATATTAATAATGATATTTGTGGGGGTGCATTTGTTGGTGGGGTCATTTTATTAAGTTAATACAAGTTTTAATATAGTATTTATAAGAGGGTGAGATATGTTTAAAAGTCAGTTGCAACAATTTCAATAGAACATAGAAATAATATCGAGATAAATACATATAACATCAAGTAGAAAATGACGCAAAAATGCAAATAATTTAGACATAGCTTGATGAAGACAATGATCCAACAAGATGCATGAAAGAATGGTAGTGTATAAAAACATTGCACAAAAAGCTAAGGTAGGTAAGTAAGGGCATAAGCAAACTCCAAATGGTGCACAGAATGCAATACATTGTAATATGCATTTGGATTTGTTAAACAAGGATTGTGGATCACAATGTAGCAATTGGCAATTAGCATATGCATGCATATGAACATATGATTTCTTCACATTATCCAATTAGCTAACTTCTCCATTCATCTACATACTAATTTCTTCATTAATTATTGTAAAATCTTGAGGGGTTTATTCGTGTCATCGAGTTAATTTTGGGTCAGGTGTTTCGCGTTGGTTCGAAATCGAAATTTGTGTCCATATTGATTTTTTTTCATAAAAAGGTAAAGGACCTTCTCGGTATCCCACACAAGACAGGGTCCGAGTGGGTTTTTTTTTGTTGAAAGATGCGGACAAATCATACTCGTACTCCCAATGAGGGAGTAAACTAAGATGCGCACGGTCAACAAAACCTCCAATTGATACCTGCGTCCAGTAGGGATCGAACCCCAAACCTTCTGCTCTACATGCAGATGCTATATCCATTGAGCCACAAGCACTTTTGATTAAATTAGGTTTGGTTATAAAGTCGGATGAATATCGGGTGTAAGTTGTAAAATCAATAGAGTAATGATTTATATACATGAACTTCTTGTCTCCTGCTTTCCTAACACAACAAATAATTGCAATGCTGGTGTGACTAACTGTGATTTTATTCATTTGGATTTCTTATAAGCGAGAAAAATTGGTGTTATGATTTGCGTTAATTGAATTGGGTTGTTTTTGAGTTATCATATACTCCCTCCTATTCAAAATTATTTTCCACTTTGAGTTGAACAGAGTTTAAGAAAATGGTAGTTGGAATATTTTAACTGATTATAATAACTGTAAAGGTGGTAGTTAGGATATTTAAGTGATTATAATAATTGAAAAGGTGGTAGGTGGGGTATTTTAAATACTATAAGTTGGGGTAGTTGGGGGTATTTAGGTAAAAAATCTTTGGCAAAATAAAATGTGGACAATTAGAGTGATTTGACTAAATAAGAAAAGTGGACAATAATTTTGAATAGGAGGGAGTAAAATTTACTGAAGTCTTTTTGGGTTAAAATGAGTAAATATAATAAAAATGTTGAATTATACTATCTTTTAAACAGCTTTTAGTAGTACACGTTGCTATTTTCAAAACATTATATCTTTTAGCGTTTTAAAATAAAATTTAATGGTTTAGATTTTTTTTCTTAAAGATTTATATTTCAACAACTACTATAAGTACATAAAATTTAACCGATAAATTGATTGGTATAAGATGGAGGGAGTGGTATCCTAGAGAGTTGGAATGCCCATATAGCTAAAGAAATTTTTAAATTAGATAGTTTGATATTAAAAGCGACTTTTAAAAAGTGACTTTTAAAAATAGGTATTTTAAAATTTATAATGTTAGTTTTAATATTTAAAATGACGTGTTAAAATATTAATTAAACAACTAAAGTAAGTATTTTGAGTACGAAAATAAATGTGTTAACTAATTTAGTTGGTTAACTAATTAGTTCAATTTTAGATTGTTTTACGATTGAACAGATAAAAATGAGAAAAGACTTTTATTCAATTTTATTTTCTAAAAATACATTTTTCTTACTGTATGTTCAAATTATTTAATAATTTATTTATTCATGCTTAACCTTTAATTGAATTTAACAGCCATGGGTTGAATTAAAGATATTAACTTTATAAAATTCAATACCTCTATTATTAAACTTAAAATTTCTTCATTTTGTAGAACCTAAACAATCAAGAATTAGATTCCGTTAAGTTGTATGCATAACAAGTAACCAAAGTTTTATAAAGGATGAAGCATTATGATCAATCAATTAAAAAAGATATTTTTTAGAATAAAAGAAAATTCAACATAATTTAATGAAAATTATTCTTACGTATAGATTATGGAAATATAAAAATAATAAAACTTTGGTCAAATTTAAGCTCTAGTGTCACTACTTTCTTTTGTCACAAAGCACCCTATAATGGACAAGGGGCTTGTGCCCCGGGCCCCATCCTAAAAATTTGAAAAAAATGCTTTAATTTTTAATAGTTAGGGGTCTATAATAATATATTTAATAATTAAGACTCCATAACTAATATTTCGTTCTGAGCGTCTTAAATCTTAAAGTCGCCATAGCAAAAAAAGCTTACAATAGGCCAAATTGTCTAATTAGAACAATTGGATGAAACAAAAAGTCCACCTAATGAGATTTCGTCCAAAGCAGTAGAATTTTGGTGTGATCTCAAAGGAGAAGCTAGAGATGGAATGGGAGGAATTTGCAATAAGTCGAGTGTTCCTTCGAGCATTTCTACAACTCGAGTCATATTTGGTCGGGCCAATGGGCTGGTTTGTATGCACCATAAACTCACAACGACCATCTTCCTTTTGAGTATTGATCCCTCGTTGTTTGTGGTGTCGATTTGATTGATCTCATCGACTTCCTCGAGTTGCTTGTATATCCAATGCGGAAAATACTTCTCACTACTATGTTCAACTCTCGCATCAACATTTTTTCGACATCCAACCATTTCTAGAACTAACATTCCGTAACTATAAAAATCTGATTTGTGAGAAACTCCACCAAAACTCTTGATGAAAACCTTAGGAGCAATGTACCCTATAGTTCCTCTGGCTTTCGACATTGATATTATGCTGTTCTTTTGTGGGCATATCTTAGCAAGACCGAAATCAGATATCTTGGGGCAATAATTTTCGTCTAGTAGAATGTTTTGGGGCTTCATGTCAAAGTGTAAAATCCTCGTGTTGCACCCTTGGTGCAAGTACTCTAGCCCTCTTGTAATCCCAATTGCGATTTCAAACAAACTTTCCCACGAAAGTTGTTGATTGTTTTCGTCTCTACCCCCATGTGTGAACTTTTCAAGAGATCCGCAAGGCATGTAGTCATATATAAGAGCGCGTTTTGAACCCTCGTAACAAAAGCCTAGGAGTTTCACAATGTTTTTATGATTGGTGTTTCCGATACTTGCAACTTCATTGATGAATTCCACCATATCGATATCTCGATTCGATGATCTCTTGAGAATTTTCACCGCCACTTGATCCCCACAATGTAGTTTTCCTTTGTATACAATACCATAGCCTCCTTCTCCTAGCTTGATTTTGAAGAAGTTTGTAATTCTCTTTAAATTTGCGTAAGTATACCTCTTTGGACCAAGGGATCCATGTTCTTTCAACAATATCTCAATATCTTTACTTTTCTTGATTAGCAAGCTCATTCTTTTGTACATTAGGATTAGTACAATTAAAATACCTATGCCAATTCCGATTCCTACAACAGCACCTACAATGCGAAAGAAAATATTCAAAAGCAGCTAGCTTTTCTATTGGGCTGATTTATGTAAATTTAGTCTGTTCAAGTGATCACTTATAACTTTAAATTAATAAATTAGAGAAATCTTCTAATTATATAGACTTATCTGATAGTGAGACGGTTTAGCTCACACAAGACGAGAGCACAAGTTCCCTGCAGACCTATAATACACTGATAGATTTAAGAAAATAGGTCTAGATAATTCAAATAAGAATTTAAAGAGGAGATAACCCACTTATAATTTCAAAGAAGGTTCTCTACAATGCACAAACTTTAATATGATTTTAAATTTGGATATGCATCCTAAGAGTTGAAAGGAAAAAAAAAACTTCTTAAGCAGAGCAAATTGGATAGGGCGTGATGAATTTACCGAGTATGATGAAGATGATCGTGGATTTGCTCAGACCATGTTTACGTTCTGCAATGTGCAATCAAGATTTGTTTAGCTAAAACTTTTACAAGGGACAACGATGAAAATGATAATGATAAATACTCCTTTGCTCTATTATACATGCAACTGATAGTAACAATTTTCCACGTAATATACAATCAGTTAACAAGTATTTAAAAATAGATATATGTAATACAATATATAATGACATTATAGAAACGTGGACAAAGTCGTCTAAACGGAAAATGAAGAGATTTTTACTTTGTATTTGGAGATTAGAATTTGGTGCAGTAAGCGAACCATCCGAAGAACTCAACTTGAAAATCTCCAATCCATTGAGCATGCAACCGTCATACCTTAAAAGTAAATGATAGGATTTAGAAAATGGGCCTGGGCAACCCAAATAAGGAGGAGAAGAAGTAGCCCACTCATAAACCCAAAGGAGATTCACTACTAAAACCAATTGGTAATAGTAGGAGTTACTCTTTGAATATATAAAGTGATGCATACTTTTCTCTTTCTCCGATGTGGGACAATTCACATGTGGGTAACACTTAGGCACTTTATCCGTAAAAGCGCATAACATTTGACCATTATTACAACCTTGAAAATTAAACTCTATCTATATTGTGTTTTTAATTTAAATAAATAAAAACTAAAAGAATTTATTGTTGTGTGACAAAAGGTTATGATACAACTTTTTATAATTTTTACTCAAGAACAATTAGAGATATTTAAGATTAAAAACGCACATTTGTAAATGTGCCAAAACCAAATGAGACCAGTAAAGAAAATCGGAGAGAATAATAATTAACTTACACCCTGATAGGGTTGGGAGAAAGTGTCACCCGAAGATCTCCAGTGGTTTTGAAACTATCTAAACCATTGTCACTGGAAAAACTATCATCATAAATGAACGTAATGAAATCTCGATACATTGGAATGTAAATGCCACGGTTGACGCAAACACATTAATATCACGTGCACCCATTTGATTGTTGATACTAACGTCAAAAACTCTTTGGCCAGTGCTGTTGATTTTGGGATCTAACTCGCAAAAATGGAGCCTCACAAGATAATCAAATCCAATATCCACCTCGAACGACCATGTCATAATTGACTGGTCTTCGATCTTGTATTCAAAATGAGGTGGTCCCATCATCCTCATTGTTGAGTAGACTAACTCAGGCGCCGAATACGAAGGTGTTGCAACTGTGTAATTGATGCTTGTGACATTGTTGTAGATCGATGTGTGGTTATTATACTCCCTGTCCCAGATCAAGTACAAAAAACACAAAAATAATATTAATTCAAAATCAAAGTTAGTCATCAATTTTACTCATTGTCAAATTTCTTCAAATATAAGCAACCTTATTTGGAAAAATATTTTTTCTACTAATTCAATATTTACTCTTAAATCCACTCTAAATAGTTTAATTTTTATCTTAGCTTGCTGGCAAGATTCTATATTATTACCTATAATACACAAATTTCTGTGAGA
>CM025931.1:753422-824223 GCA_000753965.2 Amaranthus hypochondriacus | reverse complement strand
CCGAGAAGGTCCTTTACCTTTTAAGCAAAATTTTATAAAAAAATTCGAAAAATAAGCAATTTCTAAACTTAATTCATAAAATAAGCACTTTTTTTCAGAGCACAAGTTTAGGGTTTTTCACTGAACAACAAACAAAGAAGCTTGGTCAAAAAAGTTAATGCCTTTGTTCGCTGTTAGTAATAGCGAGTTGAAAGGAAAAACTTAAACGTCATAAGTAGAGCAGAGATGGATAATAGGAAATGATGAATTTACCGACTATGATGAAGATGATCTTGAATTTGGTTAGACCATGTTCACGTCCTGCAAGAAATAATGATGAAAATGATAACCCATTAAACACTCATTTGTTCATTGCAATTTGCCATGTTATAGTCATAATGCCTTTACATTAGAAATCACAATGTAGTAAATTTAACGGAATACAGGAGCATACACTACCTAGACATGAATCGATCCCATTAAATATTTTTTTACAAAATTATTAGAGGGGGAGGATCATATTAGGTTTTCGAAATCACATAATTGATCATTTGAATTGATAGGATATTTCACGTAGCTAAAATCTTAAAATATTATATTATATTGTATTATTTATCGACCGATAGAATATATAATATATTTAGAGTTACAACAAAAAGCTTAACTAATTTTGAAGCTCAAGGTGAAGAACTTATATATTCTATCTATTAGTACTAGATCAAACATGGCTTGAATCTATACATGACATGCTTGAGCGGGCGAGTGCATGATCGAATTCTAGTGGTCGGAGGAGCTCCAACTCAACTTATTATGCTTATGGTTGTGGCTATCGGGTTCTAATTCCTAAGTTATCTTATATATACTTATAACTGATAGTAAAAATTTCTTACAAAATATATAACAATCAGTTACAAGTATTTTAGAACAGATCCAATTATGTAGAATTAGAATATTAGAAAGGTTGACAAAGTTTAAACGGCAATAATAAGATTATTACTTTGTATAGGCGTTTGATTCGTAGGGAGATTAGGATTTGGTGCAGCAAGAGAACCACTCGAAGAATTCAACTTGAAAATCTCCAATCCATTCAGCATGCAATCGTCATACCTAAAAACACAGAGCAACAGTTAACCATATTGCAAATTTGAAAACTAAATTCTATCTATATTGTGTTTTTACTTTAAAGAATTAATTAAAATACAAAAAAAAAAACTATTATTGTCAGGGCCGGCCCTAGATGTTTTGGGGCCTTGAGCGAAATAGTATATTGGGGCCCTTTTTCTTTTGTAATTTATAACCTGAACCTTCTACGACCATTAATTTTAATTTTTTGACATAAGGCACTCGGCGACGGCTCCTATTGCCCACCCTGATTATTGTGCGACAAAGGTCTTAGTTATCCTAATTTTCTAAGTATAAAACAACATCAACTTTTATATATCATCTATTATCATATATATATATATATATATATAATATATATATATATATATATATATATATATATATTATATTATATATATATATATATATATATATATATATATATATATATATATATATTTATGACAATAAATATATGAAGAAAAACTAGCCTGAATAAAAATCTAAATTTTTGAGTAAACATAAATAATCCCAACTCTTAGGGGCGCTTGCTAAAAATTCACTAAGAAAACCTTACATATTTAACAAATCACTTTGCATAAAAAATTTAAAAAGAAAATACAAAATTTTAACAAAATAAAAAAAGAGTAAAGTAGATTTATTTTTTATTTTAACCTTAAAGTTTTAATAGAAATTAACCAAAAAAATTCGGTCAACATTTGGACAAAAATGTTCTAGGATAAGTAAGCATTAAATTTAGTTAATCAAAAGTTGCGATTATTATAAGAAAATCAACCAAAAGTTGGATTATTTTATGTTCTTTTTCCAAATATATTTGTATTTATCATGAAATATATCTTGCGTATATATTAATAAAAACAAATATGTGATTAATTATTTGTTGAATATGTGTCATTGACTATATAATTATTAACTTACGTTGTGATAGGGTTGGGAGTAAGTGTCACCGAAAGCAGACCTCTGGTTTCGACACTACCTTTGTTGGTAACACTACCATCAAAGAGCGTAACGAAATCTTGATACATTGGAATGTAAATGCCACCAGTTAGCGCAAACACATCGATATCATGTGCGGCCATTTGATTGTTGATACTAACGTGGAAAACTCTTTGGCCGGTGCCATTTATCTGCTGTTCTAACTCGCAAAAATGGAGCCTCACAAGATAATTAAATCCAACATCGACCTCGAACAACCATGTCAAATTTTGGTTTATCTTTAATTCTCGAACATGTGGTCCCATCTCCCTCATTGTCAAGTACACCAACTCTGGCGCCGTATACGATGGTGTTGCAACTGTATAATTCAAGTTTGTGGCATCGTAGAGCAACGTGTAGTTTAGACCATTACTGATCAAGTACAACAACATAAAAATAATATTAATCGAACCCGAAATTAGTAAGCAAGTTTACCATCATATATATACGATAGATTCCGCTTAGAGCAGGGTTTGGGGGTTAATTATGTTAGAGTATATAACCTATCCTGAGGCTTCAACCATCAGCTTAAGCTTTTGGTTGAGTTGGTTCCTTGACATGGTATCAGAAGCCAAAGTGACAAGAGGTCACGGGTTCGAATCTCAACCACCCCTCATTTAAAGTGGAATATTTAGCGCCATGTATGAGGAGGGCATGTGCTGCATCCACACTTCTAGCCCAAAGGGCTCTCGTGTGAGGGGACGTGTTATATAAGTTATTCTGGGGTCTCAACCATCAACTTAAACTCTATTTGGTTGAGTTGATTCCTTCACAAATTATAAACTTACAAATCATACAAATGCCCCATCAAAAAATAGGACAAGCTAGAGGGATGTAGTCAAAGCGACATTCAAATAAACAAATCACTGCAAAGAAAACGATGAATAAACCAAATACAATAGTAAAGACATGTGTTCAATTCAACACAAGCTAAGGTACAGCTCAATATAATCAATAAAAATAAATAAATAAATAAATAATTCAAAAGTAAGTTCATAAAAGTAGTATAATGCTATAATTCTGAATTCAAAATTGTATTTGCAGTTTTTATTGATCAAACAACCATCGATTAAACTTTTGGTTAAATTTATTATTTGATATAATATCAAAAGATCAAGTTAAGTTAAGGGTTTGGAACTTGTACGTCCATCTATTTTTTAAAATGAAATTATAAACTCAAAGTATAAGGAAGACTTGTATTACATGATACACACTTGTCACCTCTAATGAAAATTAAGAGACGAGATAAAATATATATTTGCATACTTCCTCTGATTTACGAATAAATTTTATGCTATTTTTTTACAAGATTATTATGGGGAATATATTTGAAAATCAAATTGAAAATAATTTCTGAGCGTGGTATGATTGAGCGGGACACGAAAATTTTACCAACAAGCTTCTAACAAACAGTTTGTTGCTAAAAATTTTCAAATAGTTTTGGTGGGACATGAATGTTAGTTTAGGTGGTAATATGTGGAAAAATGAAAATTACCAACAAGATCCCTACAACTTTTCTGTTGGTAAATTAGTTGAAAATATATAACATTAAATATATTTATTTATTTATGTCATGTGATATATATTTTTTATTGTTTATGTTCAATATATGTTGTTTAAATTCGTATTTCATTATATTACTTAGATCATATATGTTAGGTATGATTTTGTTATATTATAAATAATATTAATTGCTAGTATATAATTATAATAGTAGGATTGTATTTGGCAATTAATCTAGAAATGATTGTATTTGGAGCTTAAAAATTGTCTTGCCTTCGATGGTTGTAAAACGTGTAATGCGTGAGATCAAGCTTAGAGTCCTAAGCTTGTATCCTAGATCTTCTAGTCTTGCTTCTCCTTGGTGTAAGCGTCTTTTGGAGTGTGTTTAAGCTCCTTTAGACCTTACTAAAAGGTCATTTGTTTTGTGCTGTATTGCTTGGTGGATTAATGATATTCTTTTCTTTTTCCAAAAAATAAATTATAATAGTAGGATTGTGTAATGGAGGATTTGTTTAATGATAGAAGTTGGATGGACAAAAGACTTATTAATAGGGCATATAATATGATCAGAAATTAGATGTCCTTGTTAGAAGTACGAAAATCGTGTTGTTACAAGTTTGAATGAAGTTTGGATACATTTTAGCTATCACAAATTCATATATATATATATATGAATATATTATAATTATATATATATATATATATATATATAATATATATATATATTGTATTTGTTATATAATTATGCATTATTTTTAAAAACGAAATTATTATTATCAACTTGTTGATGTCTTGTAGGAAATATCCAACAGATTTCCAACAAAAATGCCTGTAACTAATTTCCTACAAGATACCTATACAGAATTGATTTGTAGGGAATTACCAAAAAACTTCCAACAAATATATTTAGCTACAATGGTCATACTAACATAATCCCGTTTATTGATATCTTGTAGGTAAAGGGTCTGCATCTTCAAATTATGAACGAAAATATTTATTGGTAAATTGATTTTTTTGTAGTGAGGAATAATTTTTATATTAAATGAAAAATAATTTTATACTTACAGCACGTAGTCATCGTCTCTACCGAGCCAAGTCCTGCCGTAAAGTTCGTCGTCTTGACTGGGACCCACAAAACCCCCACCAACGTTCAACCGGATAATATTTTCCATAGCTATTGAATCCGGAAAACTAAACGGGTTACTCAAATAATCTTGAGGCCCACCCGTAAGATATGGAACCATATTGGATCCGGAACGGTTAACGTACAACCCATCCGGCACAGATATAATCTCTAACCCGTTTATAAACCCGAACCCATCCGGATTACTTGGAGAGAAAGTTAGGTTTACACTCATATGCCTATGTACTCCTTCGTCCAAAGGGATGTAAATCTCTCTTAAAAGCCCGTTAGTTACCGGGGCGTTGGTATCGGCTTGTGCGTAAGCATTGGCCGAAACAAGATAAGAGCTAAAGTTATTTAGTATAATAAATCCATTAATGGTGAGTGAAAGGAAGGATAATTTTGTGTCCATTCCATCGTAAGATAAGTTTAAGGGTGGAAAGTAAAGGCGGACTAGTTTGGGCCCATATGTAGTAACGGGTATAGAATATGTAGTTGGGACCCGAAATATTCGGGCCACGTTATAAGGAGATGAGTACACTGCCTTGGCAGTGTTGTTGGCGGTGGTAGCATCCAGCGGTGTCAGGATGAAATCCTGATCGCTCTGCCAGATGCTATAATAACCATAAAAATTTGGTGGTAGGCCAAAGTTGATGAATATGTGATCGGGTGGGTTGTAATATGGGGTTGTTGCAGGAAGGAGTAAGAAAAAGAAAGCAAGAAGTAGGGGGAACATGTGTGGATGATAATTATGATCTATGGTGGGAAAATGTTATTTGGAAATGGACTATGAGACTATCAATGTATCATATAAATAATTAATTAATATGAAGTTTTTAATGAATATCTAGGATTTTTTAGAAGTAGTTTTAGAGTCGTCGGATAAGGTCATGGACTAAATTTTTTATATTCAAACTGAAAACTGAATTAAAAAAATTAAATAGTAAAAAAATTAAATCCATCAAAAATTGACTCAAAATAGTATGCCGTATTATTTAATATTAATTAAAAATTAAAAGTACAAGAAATATATATTATGTTTTGTATCAATTCCAACAACACCATACGTGAATATATTTTAATCTTTTTTTTATTCACTAAAAGACATGATTAAAATTTATCTTACTATATGTGAAATATTATTGACGCAACCAACAATATTATACATAGGGTAAAATACAAATAATAATAGTAATACTATTAGTAACTCTTGCACTAACACTAATAACAATAGTATTCCCTCAATCCTCGATTAATTAACACATATTCCCTCCTCATTATAAAAAAGTTTCAATTATGCCGTAATATTTTTAACACTTCGTCAAAATGTCACAATTATTAGAGTATTATCCTAATTTTTCAATATTAATTCATCACACTTCCTATAAATGTCACCCAATATTTTTATGACGTTTGATAAATATGGTGATATTGATATTTAATCACAATTGACACTATAATTTGTAGGGGCTATTCTTTAGTTTATAGTCTAGGCATGACCAACCTTAGATTTCTTATTTGTCATCTTCCTATATATATATAAAAAAAAAGAAACAATCACTAAGCATCGTGATCAATCCATTTATCAAAATGGATTTTAGCATAAAAGAAAATTCAACAAAACATTATGAAATTTGTTCTTATTTAAATTAGGGCCCCAATAGATTATAATTTAAAATAAAGAAAAAGTCACCATTTAAATTCCATCTATCACTCTCAAGTCTCATTTTGCGAGTTGCTCACCAATATATATTTTGGTTTGTGACTTAGTCCAATTTGTCTAGTTAGTAATACTAAATATCGCTATATTCTCTTTTTATTTTATTTTATTTTGTTTATTTTTTAGATTTCAAAGCAAAATTAAACGTCAAATGATTTTAATTGTGAATTTTAAAAAATAATTAAAATTTAATTGATTAAATTAATTATAAAGGTAATAGTTGGATTATTGTAAGTAGTAAAAGCGGAGGTATTTTGGTCATTATTTGTGTGAACATAGGATATTTAGGTAAAAAAAACATTAGCAATTTTATGTATATCTAGTTGTGCACACTATATTATAATTATTGCAATTATACATGTTTAAAATTCAATAAATTAAAATAAGAGTTATGACCTAACTTCATGGTTATCAATTTTATCTACGTCCACACAATAAATTTGGGTTCAAATCCTCTTAAATACATTTTATATTTTTTTAGTGGGCCTTAGGCGACGGGCATAGGCCCAGCTTGCCCTTCCTCAGGGCCAGCCCTGGAACTAATGCAAGGCTGAACACATCTTAATTTAATTCATTTTGACACTTCAACCAGATAATATAAAAATCATAAAACAATTTTATAAAAAATTTTCAAAGCACCTCTAATTATTTTAATTCTTAAAGTGAATCGGGCTAAATTTATTTAATACTGTTTGGTATGATGATAAACTGCAACTCAATAAGGCTATATGATTACAACGATTTATTATAAATTAAAGGAAAAACCATCAATAATATTTTACCTTTTCACTTATTTATTGCAAATAATTTCACATTTGAATTATTGTCTAATAATTGTATATTCTCTCATACATAGTGATTTCAATCACTACAACCCCATCTCCTGAACCATCGCAACCCCATCTTTTCTTTTCCACACCGGGTAATATGTGTTAGAGTATATAACATATCATAGGGCCTCAACCATTAACTTAAGCTTTTGGTTGAGTTGGTTCCTTAACATGGTATCAGAAGCCAACGTGACAAGAGATTACGGGTTCGACTTTCAACCACACCCCTCATTTAAAGTGGAATATTTAACGTCAGATATGAAGAGGGCATGTGCTGCATCCACATCCACACTTCTAGCCTAATGAGCTCTCGTGTGAGCGGGCGTGTTAGAGTATATAACATATCCTGAGACCTTAACCATCAGCTTAAGTTTTTGGTTGAGTTGGTTCCTTGAAAATTTGCTAGGAGCAAGTACACATTAAAAATGAGATTATCAAAAAATAATTAATAAAAGAAACTATTGATACCGAATGAGTGATTTATTGAAGTTTTTTGACAATTTTTCCTTTAAATCAAACTATTATATATACGGCTTGCTATTCGAACAGTTTAAAATAAAATGCAAATGCGATATATATTCAATAAATATATATATAACTTGCAGTTTTAAACTGCAAATCACACTAAAACACAATTAATTACAATTTATTTTGACATAATTATATTAATTATACCAAATTTTATATTTCTCAATGCAAGAAAAGATCTTTAAACAAAATTTTTTACGTGTTCATGTGGAAAAGTAGAAAAAAACTATCAAAAAAATGAAATGGAGCAACACGGCACTTATACATCTAACATTTTTATGATATAATTATTCATATTAATTAAAAATACAACCGATACCCATTCAAAATACTAATTAACAAATTAACAAATTATTTATTATCGATGAAAAAAATCTACAACAAAAAAATTTACATCAAAACAATCAACAAAATTTTAAGCTTATATGGTTGAGGCCTCATGATATGTTATATACTCTAATACGTCTCCCATTGGGTTAGAAGTGTGGATGCGCATAGACGTTGGATATTCCACTTTAAAAGAGGGGTGGTTGAGATTCGAACCCGTGACCTCTTGTCAAGTTGGCTCTGATACTATGTCAAGAATCCAACTTAAACAAAAGCTTAAGCTTATGACTGACGCGCCAGAATATCTTACACACTCTAAAATACTTTACTTACTAACATTAAGAATATGTTGATACAAAATACAATAATATAAAATCAATAATATTGTTAACAATAAAATGATTTTTGATTACCAATTAATGATCCTTATGACATAAGGTAGGGTGTTATGCCATATAAGCCAAATCAAGGATTGGATTGGGGTATATTGACTTGCAAGTCATTATATGTATTACATTAAAATTATTCCTTAATTTGCATTTTTATTCTGCTTTATGAACTAAAAATTTTCAAATCGAATCTTATTTAGCTTCATTAGTATTGACGAATATTTTATTAATTTTTGATCATTTATAATTCAAACATTAATTAAGATTAAAATTAACCAAATAGGACACTCCAAAAGAGATGGAGGAAGCATGTTTTTTGCTTATTAGCCTTTAGGTAAATTTAGAATTTTTTTTTTACGATTACTAGTATAAGGTGTGCAAACCCTTATCTCTATCTGTAGGTGGATCTAACTCAATTGTAATTTTTTCTATAATCTCTCCGATTCTGATTAAATGTTTCATGTATGATTTTGACACTATTCACAAATCACCCTTAAATATTTTATACTCTCAAGCTATATTATTTAAAACACAATCAAGTCTTAATGTATATTTTATTAATATCATTTTTTTACAATTTTAACCTAACAATATTAGACATACATATGGGACTAAAATAGTACATCAAAAAAGTATGAAAAAACCAAATTAAATATTAGTTGATTAAATAAAAAAAAGAGTATTATACTTCAAACTATTCAATACTAATAATTTTTTATCCAAATAAAATAAATCCTTATCTGCCATCTTCCTATTAAAAAACAAAATCAATTACTAAGAATCATTATCAATCAATTTATTAAAATGGATTTTAGTGTAGAAGAAAATTCAACAACTTTATGAAATTTGTTCTTATTAAAATTTGAGGGCCCCAATAGATTATAATTTAAAATAAAAGAAAATTGCCCAACTTTAAGCGTTGATCTTGACTGACTTCTTTAGACATACTTCTATATTAATGCTACCCTTTAAATTCTACTCTCTCTATTTATTTTTTATTATCCATTTTTCTTATTTAGTCAGTTTATCCATATTGTTCACTTTTATATTTGGCAAAGATTTTTATCTAAATACCCTATGTTCACACAAGTGAAGATCATAATATTTCCACTTATATTATTTAAAATACCCCAACTATCAACTTTTCAACTATTATTATAATCACTTAAATACCCCAACTACCACCTTTACAATTATTATAATCACTTAAAATATCTCAACTACAATTTTTTAAAATCCGTATTCAATCCAAAGTGGACAATAAAAAAGAAGTGGAGGGAGTACTATCTATCACTCTAGTAAGTGTACAAGTCTCCTCCCACTAAAGTCGTCTTCTTACTTTTCTTACCAGTAGTTCTAAATATGGCTATATTCTCTTTATTTTTTATTTATATCTGCAGATTTTAATGTAAAATAATTTTAATTGTAAATTTTTAATAGTTATAAAAATATTATTTAATAAGTATATATTGAGCTATAGATTTATCAAAAATTACACATAAATTTGTTGTTTCATATAAATTAATAAGGATGTTTAATCATCTTATTTCTCTAACCACACAAATTAAAACACTATTAATTTTAAATTGACATAATTTTAATCAAATATACCATACTAGTATAAAAACTCGTGCATGCACGATATTATTCGTGTAAAGGAATAAATAAACATAAATTTTAAATAGAGATGCAATTATATGTTATCAACATAATATTATAATATTTCTTATAAAATTGATAAGAATTTTAGAATATATAGTGCTTTAAATGAAATAATCTCTTATTTGTTAAGGTAAATCTGAGTAATTTTCCAACAACGTTTTCATAAGAATTCTTTGTCATTTTCAAAATTATTTTTGATTATCATATATCTTTTATTTCTTGATGAAATATTTTAGAAATTAAAATTTTAATGAAGAAACTTTATTAATTAGCATATTTTCAATATAAAAAATAAAAATATATTCTAAGAAGCTTTAATTGGAAATCTTATATACTCCCTCTGTTCTTTTAAGTTTGTCCTCATTACTATAACGGGCAGTTTCATAAGTTTGTCCTATTTAGAATACTTTCCTATTTTGGAAAGTTTTTATCTTACATATACTCTCTTTATCCCTAATTTCTCTCATTTCTCTCTCATAGTACCAATACAATTATTAATTCACACCACTATTTTAATAAAATAATATCCATTACCTACAAAGATACCAACTTTCTTAATAAAATAATACCCACTATCTACAAAAATTCCACCTTTCTTAATAAAATAATACCCACTATCTACAAAATTTCCACATTTCTTAATTTGTGTGAAATCTTCAAATAGAACAGTAAAAAAAGAACGGAGGGATTAACTTTTAAGAATATAATATTTCAAAATAATTTAAAATAAAAAAATATTTGATTGTGATATATTACTCATATATTAAGGAATAAGTAGATGTTAACTTAGGTTAGAATTATTTCATATGGCAATTCATTATGAGAATATCATGTAGAATTTTATATTCTTTTTATTAGATTATATGATTTTAATTTACTCAAAGGGAAAAGATATTTAAACAAAAATCTTAGAAAAGAACTTAAAACAAATAAAATCTTATGTATATGCATATGTGGAAAAGTAAGAAAAACTATCCATAAATATGAAATGGACCAACACGGCAGTTATGCATATTATATTTTTTATGATATATATAATTATTCATATTAAAAATACAACCTATACGTTTGAAATATTCAAAATACTAAAATTAACAAATAAACATATTATTATCATCCTAAAAAAATATACAACAAGAATATCATCATATTTCTTTCAGATACTCTTGTGAGAGAAATAAAAAGCATGTATATTCTCTTGTTGTATTATATTGAGCACGGTGTCATACAACAATTTCTGAATTTGCTTAGCACACTTTGCAAGTTATCTAGCTTTTGGGTCGATAATCTCAGAAAAGACCGAATCAGACTTCATATCAATTATGGGCGAATCCGATGAATTAATTGTAGTAGTTCTACTATCCGATAATAACTTTTTGGAGCCCATATCAACCATCTTAGTATCAGAAAAATCCTCATTTAATGTCATTGTCGATTCATCATCAATGTACATAGAACCTAATGCATTTGCCCCATCAAGTTTAAAACTTGTAGTAGAATCTGAAATTTCTCCTTGAGGATCATTACTTAAATTGTTTTGCATAATTTTCTCGGCGGTTTCTTGTAGTTGTAAGGCAAATTCAATGCCCCAAACTACGTCCCCCATCGAGGGACGATCACTTCCATGTTCTCGTATACACAAGAATAAGAGTAAGAGAACCGAATCGAGATCGCAAAGTCGAACTCGATTCGAGGTTGAGGAAGGGGAGGAGGAAGAAAAGAAGGGTGTAAGGAGGCGGAGGAATGAGAGGAGGTGGCGAGCAATGAGGAGGTATTTTTGAGGGAGGGAAAGGGAGTAAAGATGGTTTAAGGTGTGTATATGAAAAGGGGTGGAGAAGTTAGGAGGGTAGCAAGGTGGTGGTTATGGCGGTGGAAAGTGGAAGAAAGGTAGTGTGAAAGTGTGGAAACTTGTGATGAAGAAAGTGTAGAAAGGGCATCCATGATTATGGATTGGGTTGTAGATGGGTGCTCATTCATGATTCTTTATGTATTGGAATGTAATCTAACTTTTTTTTTATAGTGGGCAGTAATGTTGTGTGTAAATGAAGGAATTGATGTATGAGAATTTATATATATTGGCATTATGGAATTGATTGGGGCTTTAGATTTGGTAAGTTTGACTCTTTTGGTTACTTTCATGGCCCCACAAGACAATTTATGTGGAGGAAGTCTGGGTAAATCACGGTTATTTGTGAGAGAAGTAAATCACACTACGTGGCCTAATCTTATAGGGGGGATTTTGGATAATTTATTTTATCTTTTTCTTATTTTAGTTATTTTATTATTATTTCTTTTGTTTTTATATGCTGATTTATAAATCACGGTGATTGTTTAGGAATTTCTAATTTAGGGCATTTGTAGGGGGTGTGATTTTGTTAGAATATATTTCTTGGAGATGGAATAATTGATCAATATTAATAATGATATTTGTGTGGGTGCATTTGTTGGTGGGGTCATTTTATTAAGTTAATACAAGTTTTAATATAGTATTTATAAGAGGCTGAGATACGTTTAATAGTCAGTTGCAGCAATTTTAATAGAACATAGAAATAATATCGAGATAAATACATATAACATCAAGTAGAAAATGACGCAAAAATGCAAATAATTTAGACATAGCTTGATGAAGACAATAATCCAACAAGATGCATGAAAGAATGGTAGTGTATAAAAACATTGCACAAAAATCTAAGGTAGGTAAGTAAGGGCATAAGCAAACTCCAAATGGTGCACAGAATGCAATACATTGTAATATGCATTTCGATTTGTTAAACAAGGATTGTGGATCACAATGTAGCAATTGGCAATTAGCATATGCATGCATATGAACATATGATTTCTTCACATTATCCAATTAGCTAACCTTCTCCATTCATCTACATACTCATTTGTTCATAAATTATTGTAAAATCTTAACGTGTTCATTCGCGTTATCGAGTTAATTTTGGGTCAGGTGTTTCGGGTCGGTTTAAAATCGGATTTTTTTTCATAAAAGGGTAAAGGACCTTCCTGGTATCCCACACAAGACAGGGTCCAAGTGAGGTTTTTTTCTTGAAAGATGCGGACAAATCATACCTGTACTCCCAACGAGGGAGTAAATTGAGATGATGCGCACAGTCAAGAAAACCCCTAATTAATACCTGCGCCCAGTAGAGGTTGAACCTCAAACCTTCTGCTCCACATGCAGATGCTCTATCCATTGAGCCACATGAGCTTTTGGTTAAATCGGGTCCGGTTATAAAGTCGGGTGAATATCGGGTAGGTTGTAAAATCAATAGAGTAATGATTTATATACATGAACTTCTTGTCTCCTGCTTTCCTAATATCAACAAATAATTGCAATTGTGGTGTGACTAACTTTGATTTTATTCATTTGGATTTCTTACGAGCGAGAAAAATTGGTGTTATGGTTTGCGTTAATTGAATTGGGTGTTTTTTGAGTTATCATATGCTTATTTAAAACGTATTCGGCATAAAAATTTAATAAAAATTTAATAGTAAATGTTGGATAATACAACAGTTTAAATAACTTTAGTAGTACACGTTGTTTTCAAAACATTATATCTTTTACCGTTTTAAAATCAAAATTAGTGTTTTAGGATTTTTTTTTTCTTAGAGATTTATATTTCAACAGCTACTATAAGTACATAAAATTTTGACCGATAAATTGATTGATATAAGATGGAGGGAGTGGTATCTTATTAGAGAGTTAGAATGCCCATATAGCTATATAATTTTTAAATGAGATAGTCTAATCGTGAGACCATCTCTATCAGGCTAATCTTTATATATATATTTTTAGTATATTAATATTAAAATGATTATTAGGAAAAAAGAGCTAATTATATATAGGTATTTAACACAACGTATATGAACATAAATACAAAACTTGGTCGCTAAACCTTTTGGGTTACAGTGAGTTCCCTGCTCCTATTTTTTGGCCCAATTATAAAGTACAACTTGTTTCATTTGAAAAGATATCAAGCCCACTTAGTAATGATGCCACTCTCCCCAAGAGCAACTACAAGAGGGACCCTTATATGAAACGGTCTCACTATCAGATGGCTTAAAAGCGACTTTTAAAAAAAACGAGTATTTTAAAATTTATAATGTTACTTTTAATATTTAAAGGAAAAATTACCGTGAATAATACAATCTTTTGATAATTTCCCTATAATAATACCAACTATTGATTAACCATGGTCTATGAATAATACTAACTTAAAGGGGTGTTTTCCTAGAAAATTCCTAGCATGTTAAAAATCAAACTATAGATGATTATAAGACAAAAAAATTGGTATATTAGTTAATTAAATAAAGTTGGTATTATTCTAGCAAAATACCCCTCTAAGTTGCATTGGTATTTTTTATGATTAATCAATAATTGGTATTATTGTAGGAAAATTAACAAAAGATTGTATTATTCACGTTAATTGATTTTCCCGATTTAAAATGATGTTTAATATATTAAAAAACTAGATTAGGTATTTTGAATACGGAAATGAATGTGTTAACTAATTTAGTTGGTCAACTATTTAGTTCAATTTAAGACTGTTTAGACGTTATAAATGAGAAAAGACTTTTATTCAATTTTATTTTCTAAAAATACATTTATCTTAGAGAAGAAAGCTTTGTAATGGAATGTTTAAATCATTTAATAATTTTTTTTATTCATGCTTAAGCTTTAATTTAATTTAGTAGCCTTGGGTGGAATTAAAGATATTAAATTTATAAAATTCAATACGTCTATTATTAAATTTAAAATTTATTAATTTTGTAGAACCTAAACAATCACGAATTAGATTCCGTTGTATGCCATCTTGCAACAAGTTTTATGAAGGATGAAGCATTATGATCAATCAATTAAAAAAAGTTATTTTTTTGAATAAAAGAAAATTCAATATAATTTAATGAAAAATGTTCTTCTTTACTTGAGGGTCATTATAGATTATGAAATAGAAAATTAAAAAAACTTTGGTCAAATTTAATCTCTAGTGTCATTACTTTCTTTTGTTACAAAGCAGGGTCGTCCCTATAATGGACAAGGGGCTTGTGCCCCGGCCCCATCCTAGAAATTCGAAAAAAAACTTTAATATTCAATAGTTAGAGGTTTATAATAATATATTTAGTAATTAAGAGTCCATAACTAATATTTCGTTCTGAGCGTTTTAAATTTTAAGGTCGCCATAGCAGAAAAGCTTACAATAAAGACCAAATTGTCAAATTAGAACAATTGGATGAAACAAAAAGTCCACCTAATGAGATTTCACCCTGAGTGGTAGAATTTTGGTGTGATCTCAAAGGAGAAGCTAGAGATGGAATGGGAGGAATTTGCAATAAGTCGAGTGTTCCTTCGAGCATTTCTACAACTCGAGTCATATTTGGTCGGGCCAAAGGGCTGGTTTGTATGCACCATAAACTCACAACGACCATCTTCCTTTTGAGTACTGATTCCTCGTTGTTGTTTGTGGTGTCGATTTGATCGATCTCATCAACTTCCTCGAGTTGCTTGTATATCCAATGCGGAAAATACTGATCACTACTATGTTCAACTCTCGCATCAACATTTTTTCAACATCCAACCATTTCTAGAACCAACATTCCGTAACTATAAACATCTGATTTGTGAGAAACTCCGCCAGAACTCTTCATGAAAACCTCAGGAGCAATGTACCCTACAGTTCCTCTGGCTTCCGACATTGATATTATGCTTTCCTTTTGTGGGCATATCTTAGCAAGACCGAAATCAGATATCTTGGGGCAATAATTCTCGTCTAATAGAATGTTTTGGGGCTTAATGTCGAAGTGTAAAATCCTCGTGTTGCACCCTTGGTGCAAGTACTCTAGTCCTCTTGCAATCCCAATTGCGATTTCAAACAAACTTCCCCACGAGAGTTGTTGATTGTTTTCATCTCCAGCCCCATGTGTGAACTTTTCAAGAGATCCGCAAGGCATGTAGTCATATACAAGAGCGCGTTTTGAACCCTCATAACAAAAGCCTAGGAGTTTAACAACGTTTTTATGATTGGTGTTTCCGATACTTGCAACTTCATTGATGAATTCCACCATATCGATATCTCGATTCGATGATCTCTTGAGAATTTTCACCGCCACTTGATCCCCACATTGTAGTTTTCCTTTGTATACAATACCAAAGCCTCCTTCACCTAGCTTGATTTTAAAGGAGTTTGTAATTCTCTTCAAATCTGCATAAGTATACCTCTTTGGACCAGGGAATCCATGTTGTTTCAACAATGTCTCAATATCTTTACTTTTCTTGATTAGCAAGCTCATTCTTTTATACAAGAAGAGGACTAGTACAATTAACATGCATATGCCGATTGCCATTCCTGCAGCAACACCTACAATGTAAAAGAAAATATTCACAAAGGATCTAGCTTTTCTATTGGGTTGATTTATGTATATTTAGTCTGTTCAAGTGATCACTTATAATTTTAAATTGATAATTTAGAGAAATCAAGTAATTATATAGACTTGTCTCATGGTAATATGGTCTCACATAAGACGAGTTATTACTGGTAAGAGCACAAGTTACCTGCAAACCTATATCTAGGGATGGTCATGACTCACGAGGCGGGTCTGGAGCAGGTCCAACCAGACCAAGACCCGGACCCTCTTAATTTTTTTGAGACCCAGATCCGAATCCGGACCCTAAGGGTCCAAAATTTTCAGACCCGGACCCAGACCCTCTGAATCTAATGGGTCTAGGGTCCTTAACGGGTCTTTAGTGGGGTCTAAAAAAATCACTTTGATTTGTTAAATTTGAAACATTAGTTAGTCATTATATTTTTCGTATATTTGTATGATAGTTATTATCGTATTTTACAAATATTTAATACTTATTTAACATCTAAACTCGCATAGCGTTATCCATATACGCTTAAATTCATTTATAAGCACTAGTACGAGTCCATGAAATAAGCGTAATTGGGTTAGCACTTAACAAGTAGTATATATATTATTTATATATATTATGACTATATAAAAAGAAAATAAGTATTGAAGCAAAATTCATACGTAGAAGAAAAATAAAATAGACAATTTAATATTTATAAGGGTCCAAGGGGCGGGTCCAGGGTCAGGGTATTGAACCCGGACCCTCCAATTATTTTTTAGATCCGATGGGTCTCAAAAAATAAGATCCAGACCCTTAAAAAAGGGACGGGTCTGGGGCGGGTCCAACAGGGTGCTGGACCCGTGACCATATAGAATTAAGAAAATGGGTCTAGATAATCCAAATAAGAATTGAAAGAGAAGAGATAACCCACTTATAACTCCAAAGAAGGTTCTCTACAAAGCACAAACTTTGATACTTCCTCCACCCCTTCTAATTGTCCACTTTCTAGTGGGCACGCAAATTAAGAAAAATGGTAGTAGGGTATTTTAAATGATTATAATAATTGTAAAGGTGATAGTTGGGGTATTCAAGTGATTATAATAATTGAAAAGGTGGTCGGTGAGGTATTTTAAATAATATAAGTTGGGGTAGTTAGGTAAAAAATCTTTGCCAAAAATAGAAAGTTGACAATTAGAGTGAACTGACCTAATAAGGAAATTGGACAATAAAAAAGAAACGGTGGGAGTATGATTTTAAATTTGGATATGTATCCTAAGAGTTGAATGGGAAAAAAAACTTCTTAAGCAGAGCAAATTGGATAGGGCATGATGAATTTACCGAGTATGATAAAGATGAAGATGATCGTGGATTTGCTGAGACCATGTTCACGTCCTGCAATGTGCAATCAAGTTTTGTTTAGCCAAACTTTTGCAAGGGACAACGTTGAAAATGATCATGATATACTCCTCTGTTCTATTATACATGTAACTGATAATGATAATTTTCTACGTAATATCACAATTAGTTAATATGTATTTTAAAATAGATACATGTAACACAATATATTGTCAAAGAACCAACTCAACAAAAAACTTAAACTGATGGTTGAGGTCCCAGAATATGTTATATACTCTAACACACCCCTCACAAGAGAGCCCTTTGGGCTAGAATTGTGGATGCAACACAAACTCTCCTCATACCTGGTACTAAATATTCCACTTAAATGAGGGGTGGTTGAGATTTGAACTCGTGACCTCTTGTCACGTTGGTTCTGATACTAATACCATGTCAAGGAACCAATTCAACCAAATACTTAAACTGATTGTTGAGATTCCAGAATATGGAACCAAAGTCTAAATTGAAAATGAAGAGATTTTTACTTTGTAAAGGCGTTTGGAGATTAGAATTTGGTGCAGCAAGATAACCTTTCCGAGAACTCAACTTGAAAATCTCCAATCCATTTAGCATCACACCGTAATACCTAAAAAGTAAAAGCGCATAACATTTGACCATTATTGCAAACTTGAAAACTAACCCTATCTATATTGTGTTTTTAATTTAAGTAAATAAAAAATAAAAGAATTTATTGTTGTGTGACAAAAGGTCTTAAGTACGATACAACTTTTTATAATTTTTACTCAAGAACAATTAGATATATTTAAGATTAAAATCGCACATTTGCAAATGTGCCAAAATCAAATGAGACCAGTAAAGAAAATCGGAGAGAATAATAATTAACTTACTCCATGTTAGGGCTGGGAGAAAGTGTCACCCAAAGTTGTCCATCGAATTCGGAAACACAATCATCATTAATAACGAAATCTCGATACATTGGAATGTAAATGCCACCGGTTAACGAAAACACATCAATATCACGTGCACCCGTTTGATTGTTGATACTAACTTCAAAAACTCTTTGGCCAGTGTTGTTGATTTTGGGATCTAACTCCAAAAATGGAGCCTCACAAGAAAATCAAATCCATTATCCACAAAGAACCCCCATGACATTGACTCCTGGATCTTGAATTTAAAATCAGATGGTCCCATCTCCTTCATTGTTGAGTAGACTAACTCAGGCACCGAATACGAAGGTGTTGCAACTGTGTAATTGATGCTATTGACATTGTTATTGATCGATGTGTAGTTAATATATTCCCTGTCTCTGATCAAGTACAAAAACACAAAAGTATGATAATGATTAGATTATAAAAAAACAATTCAAACGTAGCATTATTTATTGTAAATAGGTCAAATGTTAGATTTTTTATGTCAATTTTTCCCGTATATATATATATATATATATATATATATATATATATATATATAATATATATATATATATATATATAATCTTTTGTCAACATCATTGAGAATTATTATTCTTCTTCCTCATAATCTAATATTATAATCATTAAAATACTATTGACAAAGCAAATAAATTAAGTTATGCTGCATTTTATTCAATTTTCTTACGTACTTAACGAAGTCAGCGTCGTCTCTAAAAGAACAAGTCCGGCGAAGCCCGGAATCCTCACTCGGATACACAGTCGCCCCACCAACATTTAACCGGATAATGTTTTCCATAGCTATTGAATCCGGAAAACTAAACGGGTTATCAAAATAATCTTGTAAACCACCCGTAAGATATGGAACAAAATTGGATTCGGAACGGTTAACGTACAACTCATCGGGAATAGATATAATCTCTAACCCGTTTATAAACCCGAACCCATCTGGGTTACTTGGTGAGAAAGTTAGGTTTATAGCCTTATGCCCGTCTCTTTTTTCTAAAGAGATGTAAATCTCTCTTACTAGACCGTTTGCTTCCGGCAAAGTGCTGTCGGTGAGCGCGTCTAATTTCCTGGCATCCTGCGTATTAAAGTTGCTCAAAATATGAAATTTATTAATGGTGAGCGAAAGAAAAGATGATTTGAGTTCTATGATATCGTAGGATATGTATAAGGATGGAAAATAGAGGCGGACTAATTTGGGCCCCCATGTAATAACGGGTATAGAATATTTTGTCCTGGTCCAAAATATTCGGCCCACATTATAGGGAGTTGTAGTGGCTTCCACTGCTTATTACTGGTGGTAGGTAGCGAAGCGAGGATGAAGTTTTGATCGCTTTGCCATCTACCACCGCGTGGAGAATTTTTTGGTAGGCCAAAGTTGATGAGAATGTGGTCGGGTGGTTTATATGGGGTTGTAATGGAATTTGCAAGAGTTGTAATAAAGAGGAAGAAAATAAGTGTGGAGAGCATTTGAGAATGAATGAACAAAATTGGAGATAGAGAACTAAATGAATATGGACATAGAATTTTATAAATCAATTTAAATTGTGTGCTTTACTGACACTGGCAGCTGGCAGCTGGCAATGATAAGACACTACTGTTTAAATTGTGTGCCATCTTGCTTTGTTCCGAAATACTCGTTACATTTCAATTTTGTGCACTATTCATCGTTTAAGCTTATTTTACATATTGCAATTAATGTGTAAGTAATAATATAGTCAAGTGGGATCTTGTTTGAATCGTCTAATCGCATACTTTCATAATATAAAATTTTTATAATTTTTAGATAAGTGTAGTTTAAGATATTAATAATCAAAATTGTGCATTGAATTGCGTAAAAAAGTGAAATGTAGCAAGTATTATGAAATGGAGAAAGTATATATTTTCTTCTTCCAAAATCTTTATAGGGGCCAAACTGGTCGGGTTGATTCAACCATTTTGCATACCTTCACAAGAAGTGTTCATATATTTGATGAACAGGAAAGAAAGACAAGTCTTCACTATAGCCGTGTACAGAGCCGTCTCCGACATTTCAAAGACCCTGAGCAAAATATAAAATATAGGCCCCTAAAAATTAAAATTATGTTCTATTACATTTTGGTATTTGTAAATTTGTTTAATAATATATTAAAATATTTCTAAATTTTATAATTTTATGGAACCAATATCTCTTTCTTATATTCATTGCTTCATTTTTAATATGTCCGTCAATTAATAAGAAACAATAATCACCATCATCCTGTTAAATCAATTGTAATCGTTTAGTTTTTTTATTTTCATTTCTCTTGAATACTTTGTATTACACTAAATAATATTTTATGGAAAAAAATATAAGGCCCTCTATAAATCGGGCCCCTGAGCAATAGCTCATGGTGCTCCCCTGTTAAACCGGCCCTGGCCGTGTATTATACTCCATGCACCTACAATACTCGATAGTCTTGCGTCAAGGTCTTTCTCCGTCAACTCCTATCATTTACTGTCTACTATGATCGGTGGCGGACCTACAATTTTAATTTTGGGTTGCTAAATTATGTATATGCTTTCTTCCTTTCATTATACTTGCTACATCTCATTTTTTTACGTCATTTAATGTGTTATTTTATTCATTTATATATCGAATTATACACATCTAAAAATTATAAAAAGTTAATATTATAAAAGCTAAATATGCGATTAGACGATTCAAACAAGATCCGAATTGAGTATAATTTTTTACACATTAACCGCAATATGAAAAATAAGCTTAAATAATATATATATAACTTGGATAAATAAGGGTAAAAAATGGATGGCAATTGGCAAACAAGATAAGGTGGGCGATTTTGAATAGAATGGAGGTTTAAATAATTGAATTTATTAGAGTACTACCGGTCTGTTTGATAGGTGGTAATAAATAGTGATGATGATAATGAAAAATAAGTGTAATTTTGATTCAAAAATAAATAAAGCAATGACCTATCACATGTTGCTCAAGAGTCAAGACGTCATTGTTTTTTATAGACAAGTGAAAAATGGCATGAAAGTATAGCTCAATATCCTTTTTGAAATAAGCATTAATTTGCTAAATTAACCCAATTAATTAATCAAGAAAATGCAACAGATTAAATCAACCAAAATACTCATTTACTTCCTATACAAACCTGACCTTGTAGATACAAAATCATACACATAGGCCAAATCAAGGATTGGATTGGGGTTTATGGACTTGTAATTCACTAAATGTTTTATATTAAAATTTACCCTTAATTTGCATTTTTATTCTTAAATATGAACTAAAAATTTTCAAATCGGATCTTAGCTTGATTAGTTTCGACGTAAATTTTATTACTTTTTGATCATCTACAATTTTAAATATTAAGAATTAAAATAATATATTGGATAGTGTGTTTAACCAAATGGGACACTCCAAATAAAAGAGATGAAGGAAGTATCTTTTTTGCTTATTAGCCTTTCAGTAAACTTAGTTTTTATTTTTTTACGATTTATGAGTGCGTGAATTCATGATACTAGTATAAGGTGTGCAAACACTGATTTCGATTTGTATGCGGATCCAACTCAATTGTCATTTTTTCTATACTCCCTCTTATTCTGATCAAATGTTTTATGTATTTTTTTTTGACACTATTCACCAATCACCCTTTGTTTATATTTTACTCTCAAGCTATCATTTAAAATATAGTCAAGTTTGATATTGCTTGATTTGTTTAAATGTCACTACAACATAATTTGCTTTTATTGAGATATATTTAGCGACATTTAATTTAAATGTAGCTATTGTAAATTTCTAATAATGTAAATGGAGGATTTAGAGACATTTATTAGACCCTTTAGCAGCATAATAAAAAATCACACTAAAGCTTTTTGCGACATAGGATCTAGTGACATTTCTCATAAATGCTACTATAGGCTATAGTTATAATTACAAATGCCATTAAAGACCAAATAAAGCGTTGCTAAATCACTTCATAATAGAACTTAAATTAAAAACCAATAATTATTACACTAAAAATATGATTTTATGACATTTTTTTAGTGTCACTAAATGCAATGTCGCAAAAAAGTTAAATCTGTTGTAGTGTGTTTTTTTGATTAATATTAACTTTTTACAATTTTAGCCTTAACACTGCTATTAGACACACATGGGACTAAAATTGTAAATCAAATAAGTATGAAAAAATCAAATGAAATACTAGTTGATTAAAAAAAAGAGTATTATACTTCAAAATATTCAATAGTAATAATTTTTTATTCAAATAAAAGGGTTTATAGTTTAGACTCCTTATTTGCCATCTACTTATTAAAAAACAAAATCATTATCAATCAATTTATTAAAATGGATTTTAGTATAGAAGAAAATTCAACAACTTTATGAAATTTGTTCTTATTAAAATTTGAGGCCCCAATACATTATTTTAAGCGTTGATCTTGACTCTTTTAACATCTAATAATGCCACCCTTTAAATTCTAGTCGTTCTAATTCAGCACTAATGTTTTATTTATTTTTTTAAATTCTATTTATTTTTATGCTTAATTTGTATGTTATTATTAATGTATGAGTTAAAATATAGTCATGTGGAGATCTTGTTTGATTCGTGTCTACGTACGAATTATTTATATTAACTTTCTATAGTTTTTTAATTATGCACAATCAGAAATATAAATGATTAAATAAGTACATTGGACAGAGTGTATAAAACAAATGAGACATTAGAGTTGAGTTGGAGGGTACTATCTAACTTTTTTTACAGTGTGAAAGGGTGGAAAGTTGTGATGAAGAAAGTGTAGAAACTAGAAAGGGCATCCATGATTATGGATTGGGTTGTAATCTAACTTTTTTTTATAGTGGGGAATAATGTTGTGTGTAAATGAAGGAATTGATGTATGAGACTTTATATACTCCCTCAGCTTAGATGTGCCATTTTCTTATTTGGCAAAACCATATCAATTGTCTCATTTACTTTTTTGTCTATCGTTTTTAACTTAAATTCCTCTACTTTTCCAATTTCCAATGCCCAACTATCACCTTTACAATAAATTTAATCAATTAAAATACCCAACAATCACCTTTTTAATGGACCCCACTCAACCCTTAAAATCCGTAAAATCCCAAATAGGACATCTAAACTGATTCGGAGGGAGTATATTGGTATTATGGAATTGATTGGGGGCCTTTAGATTTATTAAGTTTGACTCTTTTGGTTACTTTCATGGTCCCACAAGACAATATAAGAGCATTTGTAGGGGGTGAGATTTGGGCTGGATTTTTTAGACTCATTTTTATAAAAGACGGTCTCTAAAGAAAGCACATATATTATAAAAGTGATTATTAGAAAAAAGAGCTAATTATATATAGCTATTTAACACTACGTATGAACATAAATACAAAAATTTGGTCGCTAAACCTTTTGGGTTAAAGTGAGTTCTCTGCTCCTATTTTTTGGCCCAATTATAAAGTTCAACTTGTTTCATTTGAAAAGATATCAAGCCCACTTAATAATGATGCTACTCTCCCCAAAAAGCAACAAACCCTTGTATAAACACAAAATCTTAGGGAAGACCGTCTATCCTATAGACCATTAAAATGGGCCAGCCTATTTCTCATCCCATTAATTGATTTTGTAAATTTAAAAAAACAAAATAAAAAAAAAACTGATTTCCATGGAGTGTTGGTTACTTCTTTCTCTTTTTTCTCATCTTCTCATTCATCTCCATGGAAGAAAGAAAAACTGATTTCCATGGAAGAAAGAAAGAAATGAATCTACAATTTCTCATATATTCTCATTAATGGATGATATACTGTTAGTATATCTTCCTAGATTTTTTGTTTTTGTAATGGGTTTTAAACTTTTTAAGGGGTATTTCCAGATTTTAATGGGTTGTTTAATGGGTATTTTCAGATTCTAGGATGAATTTACATTTGAGGTTTACATTTTTTTTCTTAAGCTTCATCAATGGTGGTTTTTTAATATTTGCATAAGCTTCATCAATGGCAGTTGGAAATGGAGATGCTGCAAAAAATTGAATGAAAACGGAGACAATGAAGATGAAGATCTATATGACCGACAATTATATTTGGAACTATATTGTACTATATTTGGTACTATAATGTACTATATTTGAGACTATAATATATTATATTTGGAAATGTAATGTAGTATATTTGGAACTATAATGTACTATATTTGGAACTATAGTCTTTTACATTTGAAATTATAATGTTATTATATTTGGAACTATATTGTACTATATTTGGAACTATAATATATTGAATTTGGGATTATAACAATATATTTGGGATTATAACATAATATATTTGTCGTTATAATATAATATATTTGGGGTTATAACATAGTATATTTGGGGTTATAATAACTTATATTTGGGATTATAGAATAGTATATTGGAGGTTATAATACCTTACAATTTAACAACAGGATGCTCTGCACAAAAAGATGAAGCTTGCTCCAAAATGAAGGTCATCAATGGAGGTTTCACAATTAATCTCTAACATTTTTTACGGATGATATCAATTATTTCCATAAAAAAAACCCAATCACATTCCAATAGATTCACACTTTCCAAAACAATTGCATTTTCCTAAATAAAAACCAAGCGGTGCAGCAGTTACTTTTATGTTTTTAATTTTTTTTTTCTTTTTTAACTTTTCCAAAAAATAAAAACTAAAATTTTATTATGGGCTGGGCTGCTGAGAGTGTCGTCTATACCATAGACGGTCTCTCAGGAGACCTTCTATTGTATAAAACAGTCTCACTATCAGATGGTATTAAAATGATGTGTTAAAATATTAAACAACTAAAGTAAGTATTTTGAGTACGAAAATAAATGTGTTAACTAATTTAGTTGGTTAATAATTTAGTTTAATTTTAAATTGTTTTACGATTAGACCGATACAAATAAGAAAAGGCTTTTATTTAATTTTATTTTCTAAAAATATATTTTTCTTATGGGATGTTCAAATTATTTAATAATTTATTTATTCATGCTTAACCTTTAATTGAATTTAGTAGCCTTGGGTTGAATTAAAGATAATTAACTTTATAAAATTCAATACCTTTATTATTAAATTTAAAATTTATTAATTTTGTAGAACCTAAACAATCACGAATTAGATTCCGTTGGATGCCATCTTGCAACAAGTAACCAAAGTTTTATGAAGGATGAAGCATTAAATGATCAATCAATTAAAAAAGCTATTTTTTAGAATAAAAGAAAATTCAACATAATTTAATGAAAATTATTCTTATTTACTTGAGGGTTATTATAGATTATGAAATAGAAAAATAATAAAACTTTGGTCAAATTTAAGCTCTAGTGTAATTACTTTCTTTTGACACAAAACACCCTATAATAGACACGGGGCTTGTGCCCCGGCCACATCCTTAAAATTTGAAAAAATACTTTAATTTTTTTTTTATAGTTAGGGGTTTATAATAATATACATAATAATTAAGAGTCCATAACAAATATTTCGTTCTGAGCGTTTTAAATCTTAAGGTCGCCATAGCAGAAAAAGCTTACAATAGGCCAAATTGTCTAATTAGAACAATTGGATGAAACAAAAAATCCACTTAATGAGATTTCTTCCAAAGCGGTAGAATTTTGGTGTGATCTCAAAGGAGAAGCTAAAGATGGAATGGGAGGAATTTGCAATAAGTCGAGTGTTCCTTCGAGCATTTCTACAACTCGAGTCATATTTGGTCGGGCCAATGGGCTGGTTTGTATGCACCATAAACTCACAACGACCATCTTCCTTTTGAGTACTGATCCCTCGTTGTTTGTGGTGTCAATTTGATCGATCTCATCGACTTCCTCGAGTTGCTTGTATATCCAATGCGGAAAATACTGCTCACTACTATGTTCAACTCTCGCATCAACATTTTTTCGACATCCAACCATTTCTAGAACCAGCATTCCGTAACTATAAACATCTGATTTGTGAGAAACTCCGCCAAAGCTCTTCATGAAAACCTCAGGAGCAATGTACCCTATAGTTCCTCTGGCTTCCGACATTGATATTATGCTGTCCTTTTGTGGGCATATCTTAGCAAGACCGAAATCAGATATCTTGGGGCAATAGTTCTCATCTAATAAAATGTTTTGGGGCTTAATGTCGAAGTGTAAAATCCTCGTGTTGCACCCTTGGTGCAAGTACTCTAGTCCTCTTGCAATCCCAATTGCGATTTCAAACAAACTTTCCCATGAGAGTTGTTGATGGTTTTCGTCTCTGCCCCCATGTGTGAACTTTTCAAGAGATCCGCAAGGCATGTAGTCATATACAAGAGCGCGTTTTGAACCCTCGTAACAAAAGCCTAGGAGTTTCACAATGTTTTTATGATTGGTGTTTCCGATACTTGCAACTTCATTGATGAATTCCACCATATCTATATCTCGATTCGATGATCTCTTGAGAATTTTCACCGCCACTTGATGTCCACATTGTAGTTTTCCTTTGTATACAATACCGTAGCCTCCTTCACCTAGCTTGATTTTGAAGGAGTTTGTAATTCTCTTTAAATTTGCGTAAGTATACCTCTTTGGACCAGGGGATCCATGTTCTTTCAACAATATCTCAATATCTTTACTTTTCTCGAGTAGGGAGTTCATTCTTTTGTACAAGAGGATTAGTACAATTAACATGCTTATGCCTATTGAAACAACACCTACAATGGGAACGAAAATATGCACTCAGGAGCTATCTTTATTGGTAAGACTACAAGTTGCAAGAAAATGAGTCTGGACAATTCAAATAAAAATTGAAGGAAAAGCATAGGCGGACCTAATGCGTTGTATGTGCAACCCCATCTCTTAATAAAGAAAATGCAGAATATATGAGTTTTGCTAGACGTTCTTGTGTTAGGCATGCCACTACATTGCGTCAAGTTGTTTGATAACTTTTTTGTGTTTTGTTTAAGCCTAAAAAATAATACTCCATCGAATTCATTTTAATTGTCCTATTTGTTTTTTCACATTATCTATCAATTTCTTTTAATTTGTATTTTATTCTTAATCTATAAGTTAAAACATTGTCATGTGAGATCTTGTTTGATTCGTCTCAATGCAAGGATTATTTATATCAACTTTTCATGATTTTTATTGTAGCATAATTAGAGATATTAGTCAAAATGGTACCTCGACAAATGTGAAAAATCAAATAGGACAACTGAAATAAATTAGAATAAGTAATAAATAAAAGCGAAATCATTCAAATTGGGAGGCCCGAATTTTAAGTTATAACCAAGGCGTAATTTTAATTGTCCAGATTTTCTATAAATTAGTTTAGTTTTATAAATTAATTGAATTTGTTTCTAATTTGGGTAGAATTTTTTGGGGTGGTTCAATTTGATTTTTGTTTAGAAAATCGAATTTTTGTAACCCCCTTATTATATGTTCAAAGAGAGTTTAACATAATTGGAAAAAATTACCAAGAATGAACCAACCTTTCATTGATTTTCCTACAATAATGCCAATTTTTAATTAATCAATGAATAATCTTAATTTTAGGATCACTTATCCAAGAACATTATTGTCGAATAGGTGACTGATTTTTGCATGTTAATTGCTATAAAATATAGGAAAAAAATAAAAAATCAAAATTATTAAAAATTAAAAGTTAAAATTTAAAAAATAATCTTATTACATTTTTCTTTTATACTTTTTTTACTTTTTCGATTTTTTGTAATTTGATTTTGTATTTATTTTTTTTTATTTTTTTTATGCAAAATGACTTGTTGTATAGGTAAGAGGTTACATTGGTACATTCTTAGCAAGCACCCCTAATAGTTGGGATTATTCATGTTTAATTAAGAGTTGAGATTATTGTAAGAAAAACAATAAAATTAGGTTGGATTATTTTAGTAACTTTAGAAATATAATTTTTTGTAGTAGCAGAAATTATTCTTCAATTTTATAAATTTACATATTCTCTGATGTTGTACGACTTACATGTGAATAAAAATGGGCCTTTTTACATGCACAAAATCTGATATGATGCTAGATTTGGGTATAGGTAAAGGTAAACGACCTTTCCGGTATCCGCACAAGGCAAGGTCCAAGTGGAAGTTTTCTTTTTCTTGAAAGATGCGGACAAATCATACCCGTACCCCGGGAGTAGATTTGCTTATGCATCTCAAAAATTGAAAGGGAAAACTAAAACTTCTTACGTAGAGCAAAGATGGATAGTTGATGATGAATTTACCGAGTATGATGAAGATGATTCTGAATTTGGTTAGACCGTGTTCATGTCCTGCAATGTGCAACCAAGATTTGTTTAATAAAACTTTTTGTTCCTTGCATTTTTCTATACTTAGTAGCCAAAATGTTTTACATTGAAAATCATAATGTAGCAAATTATAATTGTTCCAATATATGAGTATATTACACTAACTAAACATAAATTGTTCCAATGTTAGGGTTTTCCGAATCACAAAAGTGATCAAGATATTTTCCATGAAGTAAAGCTAATCTCAATATTAGGCCGTGACAATTCGTCACATAATCTCACCGTGCCCCACTCGTGTGGACACGGAAAACCCGTGGGCTCGGGCCCACGAACCCACGGGTCAAGAGCGTTGACTTGCACATACACTCGGTGAGATTCATTGTTTCCCAAAACCATATGGCAATAGGAGGATTAGCTCACCAAGTATATATGCAAGTCCACAACCCACTTTTTTATCGATTTGGGATCTTGTCTCACATGTGAAGTATTTCCAACACTCAAAAATTATAATTGTATTATAGTGGTAAACTGAATCTAGGTAATTAACCCTAATTGAAAATTATCTAAAAAGTGATAGGATATTAAACATAAATTAATAGCTAAAATCTTATGATATTATATTGTATATAATATGAACTAATAGAATATATAATATATATTTTGGAGTTATAACCAAAAGCTTAAACTAATGCTAAAGCCTCAAGACATGTATGTTATATATTCTATCAATTAGTACTAGATCAAACATGGCCTGAACTTATGCATGATGACATGCTAGAAGCGGGCGAGTGCGTCATCAGACTAGTGGTTGGTGGAGCTCTGGCTTATTATGCATATGGTTGTGGCTAGGGTTCTGCTTCCTCCATTCTATTATATATACTTGCAACTGATAGTGACAATTTCTCAAACAACATGTCACAATCAGTTACAAGTATTTTAAAACAAATCCAATTCTATAGAATTAGATATTAGAAAGGTTGACAAAGTCTAAACGGCAAATAATAAGATTATTACTTTGTGTAGGGGTCGGGGCTGAGGCCGAGGTTCGATCCATAGGGAGAATAGGATTTGGTGCAGCAAGAGAACCATTCGAAGAACTCAACTTGAAAATCTCCAATCCATTGAGCATGCAATCGTCCAACCTTAAAAGACATAGCAACATTTGACTATTATTGAAAATTTGAAAACTTAAATCTATCAATAATGTGTTTTAATTTATTTTAAACAATTTTAAAATAAAAAGTTTATTATTGTGTGTCTAAAAAAAGGTCTTATCCTAATTTTCTAAGTATGAAACAACTTCAACTTTTATATATCATCCAATGTCAAGAACATGTATTTATGACATAAAGTAAATTTGTATTTATCATGAAAAATATCTTGCTTATATTAATGAAAACAGATATAAGCTGATTTTAATTATTTATTGAATATTTATTTTTTGCCCTTATATGATTTTAATTCGGCGGAAATTTATAGTGTATATCTATACATACTACTAGACCCGGGAAAATTTGATCCGACCCGAAAATGAACCCGAGACCCGACCCGAAAAAACCCGAACCCGACCGATCCGAAAGCGACTTAACCCGAAACATGACCGACCCGATAATTACCCGACCGAAAATGACCCGACCGACAAACGACCCGACCGACCCGTTTTGACAGGTCTAATATCAATTTTTAGAGTAATCTCAATGTTAAAATTCATTTCAAATAAAATTTTAGTTTTCAAAGTATCTCAACATATTGAGTATATCACTTGAAACCTAAAACTCATCAATAAATCCGAAAAAACACGCATTTAGCGTCTTTTTATCCATCATAATTATTTTTCTGTTAAAAAAGGACGTTATAATCATCTTAATTGAATACATATATCTTGTTAAATCCGTCAAATGAGTTTTTAATTCTTCTACATTTCAGGAAGCAATATAATTTATAAAAACGTTTTGCTCATTTGAATGAGCTTTTCAGATAAGGAATGTCGCTACCTAAATTATACATCGTGTATCTTATAAGACGAAATAAGTACTTGGTTATTTGTATATCTTTCTAACATGAAAATTGTGAAGATATTTTTTATTGGCAAATGATAAGATATGTAACGTCATTTTTATCTAACGTTACAACTTTTTAATAATCAAACACAATAACTTTTATGAAGCGCGTATCTTACAAGTCTTTCAAAATAAGTATTAATTCCCTATTTCCTTACACTTAAATGAACCCGACATACCAATTATTATTTGAAAATCGTACATCTAATTTCTCTAATGTGACATGTATGTCACAAATCCAACTATACATAGAGATTTAAAATTTAGAAAACGAGCGTTGTAATAACTGGTTTTTTATAACTTGAATTGAATCACATAAGGCTTTAATATTGTGTCAATTGATATGTGGATTAATGTCATAGAGATGAGAAATAGTTTTTTTTTATTAAAAAGAGTTTTATAAATAAAAAAAATGGAAAAAATAATTTTAAATTTTGTAAGTCATAACCCGTTGGGTCAGACCGACCGACCCGGAACCGGGAGTGACCCGACCCGAGAATGACCCGATTCGAAAATGACCCGACCCGAAAATGACCCGACCGAAATTGACCCGACCCGTAACCCGCCCGACCGACCGTTTTCCCAGGTCTACATACTACTAAAGCAAAAGACGCTGACATAAGCAACCTTAAAAAATGATGAGGTGTCAACTTCTCATAAAAAATTTCCCTCCATTTAACAAGGATGACATCATGAAATATTAATGAATATAAGACTCTTAAATGCTAAGATAATTAAGACTAAGAATAATTAGGATAATTAATTTGATAACCAATATTAAAGACTTTTAATTGGGACTATAACATATATATTATGTTGAAATTTGAAAATACATTATTGTTTAATGGTAAAAATAATAATTATGAATAACATATATTGCACCATTACAATTTAAAGGGCATCATTAATATTAGTTGAGCTACAACAAATAATGTAGTATTCAAAGATGTTTTCCAGAATTTATAATCACATGAAATATTTTGTTTTCGTCCTAATATTTCTTCTTAATTCGTAAATTGTTCTATATATTTTAAATACCTACGTTTTTTAATTCAACATCAACAAACCACCTCCATAACCAATAATTTAGAATTTATTTTATTTATTTTTTAAAATTATTAATAAAATAAAAAAACCGTGCGACCGGGGATAATCTAGTAACATAATATTACAGAATCTCACCACTATATATAGAATATTTAACTAAATTATTTTGGCAAATTTTCAATTTTAAAAAGCCAATTATTTCATTGATTTATAGAATTTCAAAATATCAAAAAGATCTTGCATATATGTGTGTAGCCAATTTTGAAGTAAATTATATTATTAATTGATCGATTAGATTGTTTGTGATATTCCAAAATTTTAAGTGTATATATACTTTAGTGATTGACCAATTTAAGAAAGAGTGTATTTAGCTCAATCACCACTCAATTAAAGTCAAATATGCAGTACCATGTTAGAGTATATAATCTATTCTGAACCTCAATCTGAAACTCAAGGTACGTTGTTGCGAATGATTAACTTACATTGTGTTAGGGTTGGGAGTAAGTGTCACCGAAAGAAGACCTCTGTTTTCGACACTACCTTTTGTTGGTAACACTACCATCAATGAGCGTAACGAAATCTCGATACATTGGAATGTAAATGCCACCAGTTAGCGCAAAAATATCGATATCATGTGCGCCCATTTGATTGTTGATACTAACGTCGAAAACTCTTTGGCCGGTGCCATTTATCTGCGGATCTAACTCGCAAAAATGGAGCCTCACAAGATAATTAAATCCAACATCGACCTCAAACAACCATGTCATATTTTGGTTTATCTTCATTTTATGAACATATGGTCCCTATAAATCTCATTGTCCAATAGACTAATTCAGGCGCCGAATACGATGGTGTTGCAACTGTGTATTTGATGTTGGTGACTTCGGAAATATCGTCGGTAAACAGTGTGAAGTTTAGACCATTACTGATCAAGTACAACAACACAAAAACAATGTTAATCCAAATCAAAGTTAGTAACCAATTTTATTCACTGTGAAATTTCTTCAAATATAAGTAATATTTATTAGGAAAAATTGATATTAATAATAGGAAAAATTATATAAAACCACTTAATCTATACATTTTTTTTAATTAAAAAATCACCTTATATAAAATTTTTTGCAAAAAACCACCTTACATGGAGTACATTTCTTTGCAAAAGACTACCTGTTACTCTATTTCTTCTGTTGACCGGCATGTTTAACGTTTGACCATATAGTCTTTTGCAAAGAAATGCATTATGTAAGATGATTTTTGCAAAGAAATGCATAATGTAAGGTGGTTTTTGCAAAAGCACATGTTGGTCAAACGTTAAACATGCCGGTCAACTGACGAAATAGAGTAAGAGGTGGTCTTTTGCAAAGAAATGCATTAATTAAGGTGGTTTTTTGCAAAAAAATTATATGAGGTGGTTTTTTAAAAAAGAGTGTATAGATTATGTGGTTTTATATAATTTTTCCTTAATAATATAATTTTTTGTTTGTTCACTGTGAATGAATAATCGCAACTTTGGATTATTCCCTAATAATTCAACATTTGTCTTTAATTCGCTGTAAGTAATTCAATCTTTGTCTCGGGTTTGTTGGCAGTATACCCTATTATTACCTATTATTAGTAATATAATATGTTATGGGCAAATGTACAATAAAAGTTAAATTATTAGAAAATAATCATAATAATAATTGAACTTATTACAATTCACCATGTTTTTAGCATTTTGTGCAGGAATCTGTCTTTCTGATGATCTATTTAGAGTTGAGGGACTCTTTGGCTGCTTTCTTCCCTCCCCAGACCCTAATTATAGATTTTTATGAGCAAGATACACTAGATAAGATGATGATGACTTTTCTCAATTTGTTTTATGAAAACATCAATTAATTTTTAATGTCAACCAAACAAGTTTTTAAACTTAGGAAATATTGTCTTGAATAATCTATATATTGCCCATCTGCTGTGAATTATTCTAACTATTGATTATTTCTTAATAATCAAATCTTTATATATTGTTTACTGTCAGCACCCCTCTCACATTTAACCGTCTACGGTAAATACCTATCATTAAAGATAAGTAGGGGTGGACCAACGAAGTAGATACCTATCATTAAAGATAAGTGAATGTAACGGCTAGTAAGTACTTACAGCATAAAATCATCGTCTCTACCGAACCAAGTCCGGTGAAGTTCGGTGTCCTGAATATGACTCACAAACAACCCCACCAACGTTCAACCGGATAATATTTTCCATAGCTAATGAATCCGGAAAACTAAATTGGTTAGTCGTATAATCTTGCGGACTACCCTTAAGATATGGAACCATATTGGATGATGAACGGTTAACATACAACCCATCTGGCATGGATATAATCTCTAACCCCGTTTATAAACCCGAACCCATCCGGATTACTTGGAGAGAAAGTTAGGTTTATACTCTTATGCCTGTGTACTCCTTCGTCCAAAGGGATGTAAATCTCTCTTACGAGACCATCTGTTACGGGCGCGGTGGTGTTGGCGTGCGCGTTCGCGTTAGTTGTAACAGCGAACGCGCTAAAATTGCGCAAAATATTAAACCCATTAATTGTGAGCGAAAGAAAAGATGATTTTGTGTCAATGATGTCGTATGATATGGATAGGGGTGGAAAGTAGAGGCGGACTAGTTTGGGCCCCCATGTAAACACGGGTATGGAATATGTTGTTGGGGCCCGAAATATTCGGGCCACGTTATAAGGAGTTGTAGCCTCCTCCACTGCTTTTGCAGTGGATTTATTGGTGGTAGTATGTGGCGGTGCGAGGATGAACTCCTGGTCGCTCTGCCATCGGCGGCCAATAACATCATCGGTGGGCTGACTGGAATTTATTGGTAGGCCAAAGTTGATGAATATTTGATCGGGTGGTACGTAATATGGGGTTGTAGTAGGAAGGAAGAAAAAGAAAGTAAGAAGTAAGGGGAGCATGTGTGGATACATTAACATTTATGGACTATCAATGTATCATATACTTCATTAGTATATGAAATAAAGTTCATAATAATGAATTTCTAGTAATTCTTTAAAACTTTTGGAGTCTTAAAAGAGTAGAGATGGTCATCGGACTATTTTGTTTGTATTTAAATCGTGAACTGAATCAGAAAATCAGAAAAAAATTGAATAAATTAATAGTTAACTCAAAACAGTATGTCCAAGTCTTAATATTATCTATGAATATTTGTATAAAAAAATAAAGATTACCTATTATAGTAATGCAATCTTTTTATAATTTTAGTAGAATAATTCTTTAGAACTTTTTATTTATTAATATTAGTTTATTAAAATAAAAAAAGAGTATCATACTTCAAACTATTCAATACTAATAAACTTTTATTCAAATAAACTATCAAAATGGATTTTAGCATAAAAGAAAATTCAACAACTTTATGAAATTTGTTCTTATTTAATTTGAGGGCCCCAATAGATTATAATTTAAAATAAAGAAAAAAGTTGCCCAACTTTAAACGTTGATCTTGACTCTTTTCACCCTTTAAATTCCATCAATCCATATATTTTGGTTTGTGACTTAGTCCAAGTCTCCTCCCACTAAAGTCGTCTTCTTTTTTTTTGTTACTACTTATTACTAATAGTACTAAATATCGCTATATTAATTTTATTTTTTTGTTTATTTTTCAGATTTCAATGCAAAATTAAATGTCAAATAATTTTAATTGTGAATTTTAAAGAATTATTAAAATTTAATTGATTAAATTAATTGTAAAGGTGATATTTGGGTTATCGTAAGTAGTAAAAGTGGAGGTATTTTGGTCATTATTTGTGTGAGCATGGGGTATTTAGGTAAAAAACATTAGCAATGAGACAATTGATGTAAATTTGCCAAATAAAGAAATGAGACAATTGAAAAGAATTAGAGAAAGTAATATTTAAAAAATATATATTGAGACGAATTTATCAAAATGTAGTATTTTTTTCATATAAATTAATATAAATGTTTAATCAAAGTTAGATTCCAACATTCAATAATTCCATTTGAAAAGAATAATAAAGAATAGGGAGTAGTACTTCTAATATCCCACATTTTTGTTAGCTTAATAACAAGTCAAGTTGAACTTGATGTCCTAGTATTTTTCTTAACCTAATTAAATTTATTTCTATTACGTTGATTAATTGTATTTAGATTTTTAATGCACTAAACTTATTTTTATCAAATAATTAAAGAACCAATGCAAGGCTAAGCACATCTTAGTTTGATTCATTTTGACACTTAAACTATATAATATAAAAAATCACTAATCAATTTTATAAAAACTTTTCAAAACACCTCAAACTATTTTAATTCTTAAAGTGAATCGGGCTAAATTTATTTAATACTGTTTGGTATGGTGATAAACTGCAACTCAATAAAGTTTTATGATTACAACGATTATTAAATTAAAGGAAAAATCATCAATAATATTTTTAAGTTTTCACTCATCCGTTGCGAATAATTTCACCTTTGGATTATTATCTAATAATTACATATTTATATACATAGTGATTTCAATCACTACAATCCCATCTCCTAAACATCGCACCCCACTCTTCCCTTCCCACATCTGGTAATATGCTAGGAGCAAATATACATTTAAAATGAGATGATCCAAAAATAATTAATAGAAAAAATTATTCATACCGAATGAGTGAATTATTAATTCTTTTCAACAATTTTACCTTTAAATCAAACTATTATATATGGCTTGCAATTTGAACACTTTAAAATAAAATGCAATTGCAATTCAAAAAATATATATAAGTTGCAATTTTAAACTGCAAACTACACTAAAACACTACTCCCTCTGTTCTTTTAAGTTTGTCCACATACTATAACGGACAATTTCATAAGTTTGTCCTATTTAGAATACTTTCCTATTTAGGAAAGTTTTTATCTTTCATATACTCTCTTTATCTCTCATTTAACCTTGATTTCTCTCTCATAATATACCAATACAATTATTAATTCATACCACTATTTTAATAAAGGAAAATAATATATACAATCATAAGGGCTGTATATGCTTCATAAAAAATTTAAAATGAAGCAATATGATCATGAAGGACTATTATTTAACATTTTTTTCTTAGCCTTTAATTAATGTAGTAGAGCATTAGGGACAAGTATAAGAAATTTAGGTGCGAAATCAACTCAACTGTCATAATTATTTGTGCTATGTTATAAAATTTAATAGTAATAAATTTGAACTAAATAATTTTGTCAGAAACTAAATAGTCACAAATTAGAGCTGTGGGCCGTCATGCAATAAATAACCAACGTTTTTATGAAGCATTATGATCAATCAATTATACAAAACTGTTTTTCAGCATATAAGAAAACTAGATAATCCCCGTGCGATGCACGATTTTTTCATTTTGATGTAAAAAATAAATAAATTAAATAGGTCCGATTTAATGTTACATTAATTTTAATTATTTCTTAATACACATTTTATTAAATTCATGAAAATTAAAATTCAAACTTTTTTATAGTTATCATTCTAATAATGATAAAGTAGTGGGTCATTATAAATTGTATTTATAATAGAATTAGCATATAAGAAAATTCAACATAACTTGAATTAAATTGACTATTGAGTCTTGACATTTTCACGTGGCAGGTACGTATATCCATCTTCCTGGAGCCGGGGGACTCCTTTCTTTGGCCGTGCTCTTCATTACGGGTATAAGTTGTCGTCGTCCTTCCCTCTCCAGACCCTGCCCATAGTTTTCTATGAGCGGAAAATACTGGGTAGGATGATGAGTCTTGACATTTATTAATGACGACTATTCAATTCCATCGATCATTCTCAAGTCACATTTTGTCACTTAGCCCTATCAAGGTCATCCCGCGTATTAGGGGCAAAAGGGGTCTACAATAATGCTTTTTGCAATCGTCCTAAAAGTTCAAAAAATAATGCTTTAACATTTAATAGTTAGGGGTCTACAATAATATACTCTTTCCTATTCAGTATAAGTGTCACATTTGCTTTTTACACTCTATTTAATGCACTAATCGTGTATAATAAAAAATTATGAAAAGTTAATATAAATAATATTTGCATTAGACGAATCAAACAAGATCTCACTTGATGATGTTTTAACTTATTGATCAATAATAGAATACAAATTAAGAACAAGATCTTACTTTATTTTATATTTAAATTTCTCTATCAGTAATTAAGAGTCCATAACTAATATTTCGTTCTGAGCGTTTTAAATCTTAAGGTTGCCATAGCAGAAAAGCTTACAATAGGACAAATTGTCTAATTAGAACAATTGGATGAAACAAAAAGTCCACCTAATGAGATTTCGTCCAAAGCGTTAGAATTTTGGTGTGATCTCAAAGGAGAAGCTAGAGATGGAATGGGAGGAATTTGTAATAAGTCGAGTGTTCCTTCGAGCATTTCTACAACTCGAGTCATATTTGGTCGGGCCAATGGGCTGGTTTGTATGCACCATAAGCTCACAACGACCATCTTCCTTTTGAGTATTGATCCCTCGTTGTTTGTGGTGTCGATTTGATTGATCTCATCGACTTCCTCGAGTTGCTTGTATATCCAATGCGGAAAATACTGCTCACTACTATGTTCAACTCTCGCATCAACATTTTTTCGACATCCAACCATTTCTAGAACCAACATTCCGTAACTATAAACATCTGATTTGTGAGAAACTCCGCCAAAACTCTTCATGAAAACCTCAGGAGCAATGTACCCTATAGTTCCTCTGGCTTCCGACATTAATATTATGCTGTCCTTTTGTGGGCATATCTTAGCAAGACCGAAATCAGATATCTTGGGGCAATAGTTCTCGTCTAATAGAATGTTTTGGGGCTTAATGTCGAAGTGTAAAATCCTCGTGTTGCACCCTTGGTGCAAGTACTCTAGTCCTCTTGCAATCCCAATTGCGATTTCAAACAAACTTTCCCACGAGAGTTGTTGATTGTTTTCGTCTCTGCCCCCATGTGTGAACTTTTCAAGAGATCCGCAAGGCATGTAGTCATATACAAGAGCGCGTTTTGAGCCCTCGTAGCAAAAGCCTAGGAGTTTCACAATGTTTTTGTGATTGGTGTTTCCGATACTTGCAACTTCATTGATGAATTCCACCATATCGATATCTCGATTCGATGATCTCTTGAGAATTTTCACCGCCACTTGATCCCCACAATGTAGTTTTCCTCTGTATACAATACCAAAGCCTCCTTCACCTAGCTTGATTTTAAAGGAGTTTGTAATTCTCTTTAAATCTGCATAAGTATACCTCTTTGGACCAGGGGATCCATGTTGTTTCAACAATGTCTCTATATCTTTAGTTTTCTCGAGTAGGGAGTTCATTCTTTTGTACATGAGGATTAGTACAATTAACATGCATATGCCTATTCCAATTCCTACAACACCACCTACAATGAGAAAGAAAAATTAATATAGGAGCTAGCTTTACTATGGTAAGACCACAAGTTGTAAGAAAATAAGTCTGAATAATCCAAATAAGAAAATAAGTCTGAACTAGTAGCATGGGTTGCATATGCAACCCATGTATTAGGCTAGAAAATTAATTAAGAATATATGAGCTTTACTAGAATCAAACTCGCAACCTACACTAACAAATGTGGAAGGCATGCCACTGCGCTGTGTTAAGTTGTTGATAGACTTTCTTGTGTTTTGTTTAAGTATAGAAAATAATAGAAAATTTGAAAAACCTCCCCGCTCGGACTCTGCCTTGTGCGGGATACCGAGAAGGTCCTTTACCTTTTAAGCAAAATTTTATAAAAAAATTCGAAAAATAACCAATTTCTAAACTTAATTCATAAAATAAGCACTTTTTTTCAGAGCACAGGTTTAGGGTTGTTCGCCTGAATAACAAACAAAGAAGCTTGGTAAAAAAAGTCAATGCCTTTGTTCACTGTTAGTAACAGCGAACAAAGAGTTGAAAGGAAAAACTTAAACGTCATAAGTAGAGCAGAGATGGATGATAGGAAATGATGAATTTACCGAGTATGATGAAGATGATCTTGAATTTGGTTAGACCATGTTCACGTCCTGCAAGAAATAATGATGAAAATGATAACCCATCAAACACTCATTTGTTCATTGCAATTTGCCATGTTATAGTCATAATGCCTTCACATTAGAAATCACAATGTAGTAAATTTAACGGAGTACAGGAGCATATCTTTTACAAAATTATTAAAGGTGCAGGATCATATTAGGTTTTCAAAATCACATAATTGATCATTTGATCAACGCAAAATAGATATTTTCCAAGTAGTAAATCTAATCTAAATAATAATAATAATAATAATAATAATAATAATAATAATATAGTGGTAATTGAATCTAGCTAGGTAGTTAACCCTATTTAGAACTTATTTAAACCAATTGATAGGATATTTCACGTAGCTAATTAAAATCTTAGAATATTATATTATATTATATTATTTATCGACCGATAGAATATATAATATATTTAGAGTTACAACAAAAAGCTTAAAGTAATTTTGAAGCCTCAAGGTGAGAACATTATATCTTCTATCTATTAGTACTAGATCAAACATGGCTTGAATCTATACATGACATGCTTGAGCGGGCGAGTGCATGATCGAATTCTAGTGGTCGGAGGAGCTCCAACTCAACTTATTATGCTTATGGTTGTGGCTATCGGTTCTAATTCCTAAGTTATCTTATACTTCCTTTGGATTTTATTAGTTGCTACAGATAGTGACATCTTGTAAGGAGAAATGTCACTATCTGTAACTGATAGTAAAAATTTCTCACAAAATATATAACAATCAGTTGGAAGTATTTTAGAACAAATCCAATTATGTAGAATTAGAATATTAGAAAGGTTGACAAAGTTTAAACGGCAAATAATAAGATTATTACTTTGTATAGGCGTTTGATTCATAGGGAGATTAGGATTTGGTGCAGCAAGAGAACCAGTCGAAGAACTCAACTTGAAAATCTCCAATCCATTCAGCATCACATCGTCATACCTTAAAAGAAAATGCCAACAAATATATAAAGATTATTACTTTATATATATATATATATATATATATATATATATATATATATTATATATATATATATATATATATATATATATATATATATATATATATATATATATATATATATATATATATATATATATATATATATATATATATATATATATATGTATATATGACAACAAATATATGAACTAGCCTGATAATAAAAATCTCAATTTTTTGAGTAAACATAAATAATCCCAACTCTTAGGGGTGCTTGTTAAAAATTCACTAAGAAAACCTTACATATTTAACAAATCACTTTGCATAAAAAATTTAAAAAGAAAATGCAAAATTTTTAAAAAAATAAAAAAAGAATCAAGTAGATTTATTTTTTATTTTTACCTTAAAGTTTTAATAGAAATTAACCAAAAAAATTCGGTCAACATTTGGGCAACAATGTTCTAGGATAAGTAAGCATTAAATTTAATTAATCAAAAGTTGCGATTATTGTAAGAAAATCAACAAAAAGTTAGACTATTTTATGTTCTTTTTCCAAATATATTTGTATTTATCATGAAAAATATCTTGCTTATATATTAGTGAAAACAAATATGTGATTAATTATTTGTTGAATATCTTGCTTATATTTGTATTTATCATGAAAAATATCTTGCTTATATATTATTTTTATGTTCTTTTTTAAAGTAAGGAAGAATTTGTACATGGAAATTTTTTTATGGTGGGGCCACTTTGATGAAATAAATTTGGCAGAGAAAAATAAACAACTTAAATTGAAGAAACTTTTTTATTTTTTGAAAAAATAGAGATATAAGCATTAGGTTAAAATAGTTGGAAAACTAAACTTCTCGTAAAATTGCTCTTTAAAATAGAGTTTTAAAACCCATATGAGTTGAAAAGATGAGTTTTTGGGTTAGAAGATCAAAAACACTGTCAAAGACGGCGAATTTGACTTGATTAAAGTAAATGCAAGTTTATCGTAAAAAGTCTTTTAATTCATTTTTGTGATATGCGTTCAATTATTAATCCACGGGGATATCAATGTTTGATCCCCTGGCCTTTTCATGAAGGGGCCGGATTCTCGATTTCTTACCCATATAAAACAATGATTAACTTACATTGTGGTAGGGTCGGGAATAAGTGTCACTGAAAGAAGACCTTTGGTTTCGACACTACCTTTGTTGGTACCACTACCATCAAAGAGCGTAACGAAATCTTGATACATTGGAATGTAAATGCCACCAGTTCGCGCAAAAACATCGATATCATGTGCGCCCATTTGATTGTTGATACTAACGTCGAAAACTCTTTGGCCGGTGCCATTTATCTGCGGATCTAACTCGCAAAAATGGAGCCTCACAAGATAATTAAATCCAAGATCGACCTCGAACAACCATGTCAAATTTTGGTTGATTTTTGAATATGGTCCCATCTCCCTTATTGTCAAGTACACTAACTCTGGCGCCGTATACGATGGTGTCGCAATTGTATAATTCAAGTTTGTGATTGTGGTATCGTTGTAGAACACCGTGAAGTTTAGACCATTACTGATCAAGTACAACAACATAAAAATAATATTAATCGAAATCCAAATTAGTAAACAAATTTACCATCATTATTAGATAAAATATAATATCAAAAAATCATGTTAAGTTAAGGGTTTGCATTTTGTATGTCCATCTATTTTTTAAAGTGAAATTATAAACTTAAAGTATAAAGAAGACTTGTATTAAATGATACACACTTGTCACCTCTAATAAAAATTAAGAGACAAGATAAAATATATATTGCATACTTCCTTTGATTTACAAATAAATTTTATGGTATTTTTTTACAAGATTATTATGGGGAATATATTTGAAAATATAATTGAAAATAATTTCTGAGCGTGGTGTGATTGAGCGGGATACGAAAATTTACCAACAAGCTTCCAACAAACAGTTTGTTGCTAAACTTTCTGAAAAATTTTCAAATAGTTTTGACAGGACATGAATATTAGTTTAGGTGGTAATAGGGAGAAAAATGAAAATTACCAACAAGATCCCTACAACTTTTGTGTTTGGTAAATTAGTTGAAAACATATAACATTAAATATATTTATTTATTTATGTCATGTGATATATTTTTTATTGTTTATGTTCAATATATGTTGTTTAAATTCGTATTTCATAATATTACTTAGATCATATATGTTAGGTACGATTTTGTTATATTATAAATAATATTAATTGCTAGTATATAATTATAATAGTAGGATTGTATTTGGCCATTAACCTAGAAATGATTGTATTTGGAGCTTAAAAAATCGTCTTGCCTTCGATGGTTGTAAAATGTGTTGTGTGAGATCAAGCTTAGAGTCCTAAGCTTGTATCCTAGATCTTCTAGTCTTGCTTCTCCTTGGTGTAAGCGTCTTTTGAAGCGTGTTTAAGCTCCTTTAGACCTTACTAAAAGGTTATTTGTGTTGTATTGCTTGGTGGCCGGATTATTGAAATTCTTTTTTTTCTCCAAAAATTAAATTATAATAGTAGGATTGCGTAATGGAGGATTTGTTTAATGAAAGAAGTTGGATGGACAAAAGACTTATTAATTAATGGGGGCATATAATATGATCAGAAATTAGATGTCCTTGTTATAAGTATGAAGATCGTGTTGTTACAAGTTTGAATGAAGTTAGGATACATTTTAGCTATCACAAATTCATATATATATATATATATATATATATATATATATATATATATATATATATATATTGTATTTGTATATACAATTTTGCATTATTTTTAAAAACAAAATTATTATTTTCAACAAAAATAATATTTTGTTGATGTCTTAGCTTGTTGGAAATTTCCAACAAAAATGCCTGTAGCTAATTTCCTACAAGATACCTATACAGAATTGATTTGTAGGGAATTATCAACCAACTTCCAACAAATATATTTAGCTACAATGCTCATACAAATATAATCCCGTTTGTTGGTATCTTGTAGGTAAAGGGCGTGCATCTTCAAATTATCAACGAAAATATTTGTTGGTAAATTGATTTTTTTGTAGTGAGGAATTAATTTTCAATATCAATCAATAAATTTTTATATTAAATGAAAAATAATTTTATACTTACAGCATGTAGTCATCGTCCCTACCGAGCCACGTCCTGCCGTAAAGTTCGTCGTCTTGACTGGGACCCACAAAACCCCCACCAACGTTCAACCGGATAATATTTTCCATAGCTATTGAATCTGGAAAACTAAACGGGTTAGTCAAATAATCTTGAAACCCACCCGTAAGATATGGAACAACATTGGATCCGGAACGGTTAACGTACAACCCATCCGGCACAGATATAATCTCTAACCCGTTTATAAACCCGAACCCATCCGGATTACTTGGAGAGAAAGTTAGGTTTACACTCATATCCCTATGTATTCCTTCGTCCAAAGGGATGTAAATCTCTCTTAAAAGCCCGTTAGTTACCGGGGCGTTGGTATGGGCTTGTGCGTAAGTATTGGCCGAAACAAGATAAGAGCTAAAGTTATTTAGTACAATAAATCCATTAATGGTGAGTGAAAGGAGGGATAATTTTGTGTCCATTACATCGTAAGTTAAGTTTAAGGGTGGAAAGTAAAGGCGGACTAGTTTGGGCCCATATGTAGTAACGGGTATAGAATATGTAGTTGGGACCCGAAATATTCGGGCCACGTTATAAGGAGATGAGTACACTGCCTTGGCAGTGTTGTTGGCGGTGGTAGCATCCAGCGGTGTCAGGATGAAATCCTGGTCGCTCTGCCAGATGCTATCACCGTAAAGATTTGGTGGTAGGCCAAAGTTGATGAATATTTGATCGGGTGGGTTGTAATCTGGGGTTGTAGTAGGAAGGAGTAAGAAAAAGAAAGCAAGAAGTAAAGGGAACATGTGTGGAAGATAATTATGATCTATGGTGGGAAAATGTTATTTGGAAATGGACTATGAGACTATTAATGTATCATATAAACTAATTAATTAATATGAAGTTTTTAATGAATATCTTCGATTTTTTAGAAGTATTTTTAGAGTCGTCAGATAAGGGTCATGGACTAAATTTTTTATATTCAAACTGAAAACTGAATTAAAAAAATTAAATAGTAAAAAAATTAAATCCATCAAAAATTGGCTCAAAATAGTAGGCCGTATTATTTAATATTATTTAAAAATTAAAAGTATAAGAAATATATGTTATGTTTCGTTACAATTCCAACAAAACCATACATGAATATATTTTAATCTTTTTTATCCATTAAAAGACATGATTAAAATTTATCTTACTATATATGAAATATTATTGACGTAACCAACAATATTATACATAGGGTAACTCTTGCACTAACACTAATAACAATAGTATTCCCTCAATCCTCGATTAATTAACCCATATTCCCTCCTCATTATAAAAAAGTTTCAATTATGACATAATATTTTTAACACTTCGTCAAAATATCACAATTATTAAAATATTATCTTAATTTTTTAATATTAATTCATCACACTTTCTATAAATGTCATCAAATATTTTTATCACATTTGATAAATATCGTGATATTGATATTTAATCACAATTGACACTATAATTTGTAGTGGCTATTCTTTAGTTTATAGTCTAGGCATGCCCAACCTTAGATTCCTTATTTGTCATCTTCCTATATATATATATTAAAAAAAAAAAAAGAAACAATCACTGAGCATCATGATCAATCCATTTATCAAAATGGATTTTAGCATAAAAGAAAATTCAACAAAACATTATGAAATTTGTTCTTATTTAAATTAGGGCCCCAATAGATTATAATTTAAAATAAAGAAAAAGTCACCATTTAAATTCCATCTATCACTCTCAAGTCTCATTTTGCGAGTTGCTCACCAATATATATTTTGGTTTGTGACTTAGTCCAATTTGTCTAGTTAGTAATACTAAATATCGCTATATTCTCTTTTTATTTTATTTTATTTTGTTTATTTTTTAGATTTCAAAGTAAATTAAACGTCAAGATTTTAATTGTGAATTTTAAAAAATTATCAAAATTTAATTGATTAAATTAATTATAAAGGTAATAGTTGGGTTATTGTAAGTAGTAAAAGTGGAGGTATTTTGGTTATTATCTATTTGAACATAGGGTATTTAGGTAAAAAAACATTAGCAATTTTATATATGTCCAATTGTGCACACTATATTATAATTATTGCAATTATACATGTTTAAAAATTCAATAAACATTGTAATTAAAATAAGAGTTATGACCTAACTTCATGGTTAACAATTTTATCTACGTCCACACAATAGATTTGGGTTCAAATCCTCTTAAATACATTTTATATTTTTTTAGTGGGCCTTGGGCGACGGGCATAGGCCCATCTTGCCCTTCCCCAGGGCCGACCCTGGATTCAATACAAGGCTGAACACATCTTAATTTGATTCATTTTGACACTTCAACCAGATAATATAAAAATCATAAATCAATTTTATATAAAAATTTCAAAGCACGTCAAATTATTTTAATTCTTAAAGTGAATCGGGCTATATTTATTTAATAATGTTTGGTATGATGATAAACTGCAACTCAATAAGGCTATATGATTACAACGATTTATAAATTAAAGGAAAAACCATCAATAATATTTTACCTTTTCATTGCAAATAATTTCACATTTGGATTATTGTCTAATAATTGTATATTTTCTCATACACAGTGATTTCAATCACTACAACCCCATCTCCTGAACCATCGCAACCCCATCCTTTCTTTTTCACACCGGGTAATATGTGTTAGAGTATATAACATATCATAAGGCTTCAACCATTAGCTTAAGCTTTTGGTTGAGTTGGTTTCTTGACATGAGATCAGAAGTCAACGTGACAAGAGATTACGGGTTCGACTTTCAACCGCCCCTCATTTAAAGTGGAATATTTAGCGTCAGGTATGAAGAGGGCATGTGCTGCATCCACATCCACACTTCTAGCCTAATGGGCTCTCGTGTGAGCGGGCCTGTTAGAGTATATAACATATCCTGAGACCTTAACCATCAGCTTAAGCTTTTGGTTGAGTTGGTTCCTTGACAATTTGCTAAGAGCAAGTACACATTAAAAATGAGATTATCAGAAAATAATTAATAAAAGAAACTATTGATACCGAATGAGTGAATTATTGAATTTTTTTGACAATTTTTCCTTTAAATCAAACTATTATATATACGGCTTGCAATTCGAACAGTTTGAAATAAAATGCAAATGCGGTATTCAATAAATATATATAAGTTGCAATTTTAAACTGTAAATCACACTAAAACACTATTAATTACAATTTATTTTGACATAATTATATTAATTACACCAAATTTTATATTTCTCAAGCAAGAAAAGATCTTTAAACAAAATTTTTTACGTGTTCCTGTGGAAAAGTAGAAAAAAACTATCAAAAAAATGAAATGGACCAACACGGCACTCATACATCTAACATTTTTATGATATAATTATTCATATTAATTAAAAATACAACCGATACCCATTCGAAATACTAATTAACAAATTAACATATTAATTATTATCGATGAAAAAAATCTACAACAAAAAAATTTACATCAAAACAATCAACAAAATTTTAAGCTTATGGTTGAGGCCTCATGATATGTTATATACTCTAATACGTCTCCTCACACGAGAGCCCATGGGGTTAGAAGTGTGGATGCGCATAGGCGCTGAATATTCCACTTTAAAAGATGGGTGGTTGAGATTCGAACCTGTGACCTCTTGTCATGTTGGCTCTATACTATATCAAGGATCCAACTTAAACAAAAGCTTAAACTTATGAACACACTCTAAAATACTTTACTTACTAACATTAAGAATATGTTGATACAAAATACCATAATATAAAATCAATAATATTGTTAACAATAAAATAATTTTTGATTACCAATTAATGATCCTTATGACATAAGGTAGGGTGTTATGCCGTTAAACCTGACCTTGTAGATACAAAATCTACATATAAGCCAAATCAAGAATTGGATTGGGGTATATGGACTTGCAAGTCATGATATGTATTACATTAAAATTATTCCTTAATTGCATTTTTATTCTGCTTTATGAACTAAAAATTTTCAAATCGAATCTTATTTAGCTTCATTAGTCTTGACGTATATTTTATTAATTTTTGATCATCTACAATTCAAACATTAATTAAGATTGAAATAATACATTAAATATTGTGCTTAATCAAATAGGACACTCCAAAAGAGATGGAGGAAGCATGTTTTTTTGCTTATTAGCCTTTAAGTAAATTTAGAACTTTTTTTTTACGATTACTAGTATAAGGTGTGCAAACCCTTATCTCTATTTGTATGTGGATCCAACTCAATTGTAATTTTTTCTATAATCTCTCCGATTCTGATCAAATGTTTCAGGTATGATTTTAACACTATTCACCAATCACCCTTAGTTTTTTTATACTCTCAAGCTATATTATTTAAAACACAGTCAAGTTTAATATTGCTTAATCTGTCTTAATGTATGTTTTATTAATATCAACTTTTTACAATTTTAACCTAACAATATTAGACATACATATAGGACTAAAATAGTACATCAAAAAAGTATGAAAAAACCAAATTAAATATTAGTTGATTAAATTAAAAAAAAAGAGTATAATACTTCAAACTATTCAATACTAATAATTTTTTATTCAAATAAAATAGTTTATAGTCTAGGCAGACGCAACCTTAGAATCCTTATTTGCCATCTTCCTATTAAAAAACAAAATCAATTACTAAGAATCATTATCGATCAATTTATTAAAATGGATTTTAGTGTAGAAGAAAATTCAACAACTTTATGAAATTTGTTCTTATTAAAATTCGAGGGCCCCAATAGATTATAATTCAAAATAAAAGAAAATTGCCCAACTTTAATAAGCGTTGATCTTGACTCCTTTTGACATACTTCTATATTAATGCTACCCTTTAAATTCTACTCCCTCAATTTATTTTTTATTGTCCACTTTTCTTATTTAGTCAGTTTACCCAAATTATTCACTTTTATATTTGCAAAAGATTTTTTTTTCTAAATACCCTATGTTCACACAAGTAAAGATCATAATATTCCCACTTATATTATTTAAAATACCTAAACTATCAACTTTTCAACTATTATTATAATCACTTAATTAAATACCCCAACTACCACATTTATAATTATTATAATCACTTAAAATACCTTTTTTAAAATCCGTATCCAATCCAAAGTGGACAAGAAGCGGAGGGAGTACTATCTATCACTCTAGTTAGTATACAAGTCTCCTCCCACTAAAGTCGTCTTCTTACTTTTCTTACCAGTAGTTCTAAATATGGCTATATTCTCTTTATTTTTTATTTATATCTGCAGATTTTAATGTAAAATAATTTTAATTGTAAATTTTTAATAGTTATAAAAAATATTATTTAATAAGTATATATTGAGCTATAGATTTATCAAAAATTACACATAAATTTGTTGTTTCATATAAATTAATAAGGATGTTTAATCATCTTATTTCTCTAACCACACAAATTAAAACACTATTAATTTTAAATTGACATAATTTTAATTATATATACCATACTAGTATAAAAACTCGTGCATGCACGATAGTATTAATGTAAAAGTATAAATAAATATAAATTTTAAATAGAGATGCAATTATATGTTATCAACATAATATTATAATATTTCTTATAAAATTGATAAGAATTTTAGAATATATAGTGCTTTAAATGAAATAATCTCTTATTTGTTAAGGTAAATCTGAGTAATTTTCCAACAACGTTATCATAAAAATTCTTTGTCATTTTCAAAATTATTTTTTATTATCATATATCTTTTATTTCTTGATGAAATATTTTAGAAATTAAAATTTTAATGAAGAAACTTTATTAATTAGCATATTTTCAATATAAAAAAATAAAAATATATTCTAAGAAGATTTAATTGGAAATCTTATGTAACTTTTAAGAATATAATATTCCAAAAAAATTTAAAATAAAAAATATTTAATTGTGATATACTCCCTCCGTTTCAGTTTACTTGTCCTATTTCCTTATTTGGCATTATCATACTACTTGTCCCATTTCCTTTTTGGCTATCCTTTTTTTATCTAAATACCCCCACTTTTCCAATTCCCAATACCCAACTACCACCTTTACAATTAATTTAATCAATTAAAATACCCAACTACCACCTTTTTAATGGACCCCACTCAACCCTTAAAATCCGTAAAAGTCAAATGGGACGAGTCAACTGAAACGGAGGGAGTATTACTCATATATTAAGGAATAAGTAGATTTTAACTTAGGTTAGAATTATTTCATATGGCAATTCATTAATTATGAGAATGTCACGTAGAATTTTACAATCTTTTTATTAGATTATATGATTTTAAATTGCTCAAACGAGAAAAGATATTTAAACAAAAATCTTAGAAAATAACTTAAAACAAAAAATCTTATGTATGCAACTATGCATATGTGGAAAAGTAAGAAAAACTATCCATAAAAATGAAATAGACCAACACGGCACTTATGCATATTATATTTTTTATAATATATATAATTATTCATATTAAAAATACAACCCTATACGTTTGAAATATTCAAAATACTAATTAACAAATTAATATATTATTATCATCCTAAAAAAATTTACAACAAGAATATCATCATATTACTTTCAGATACTCTTGTGAGAGAAATAAAAAGTCTGTATTCTCTTGTTGTATTGAGCACGTTTTAAAAAGAAACCCTGTCATACAACAATTTATGAATTCTTTGCACACTTTGCAAGTTATCGGGCTTTTGGGTCGATAATCTCAGAAAAGACCGAACCGGACTTCATGTCAATTATGGGTGAATCCCATGAATTAACACAAATTCTTGTGAGAGACCGTCTTTTTGAAAGACTATTTCTAATTGGGTTGGCCCATTAGGAAAAATATAGAGTAAATGTAGGCAATAAGCTTTAATGGATTGGGCCTGATTAACGTCTCTCAGAAAGACAGTCTCTCAGGAGACTGGCTGATTAATTAATTGTAGTAGTTCTACTATCCAATAACTTTTTGGAGCCCATATCAACCATCTTAGTATCAGAAAATTCCTCATTTAATGTCATTGCCGATTCATCATCAATATACATAGAACCTAATGCATTTGCCCCATCAAGTTTAAAACTTGTAGAATCTGAAATTTCTCCTTGATCGGATCATTACTCAAATTGTTTTGCATAATTTTCTCGGCGGTTTCTTGTAGTTGTAAGGCAAATTCAATGCCCATGTTCTCGTATACACAAGAATAAGAGTAAGAGAACCGAATCGAGATCGCAAAGTCGAACTCGATTCGAGGTTGAGGAAGGGGAGGAGGAAGAAAAGAAGGGTGTAAGGAGGCGGAGGAAGGCGAGGAGGTGGCGAGCAATGAGGAGGTGTTTTTGAGGGAGAGAAAGGGAGTAAAGATGGTTTAATAAGGTGTGTATGAAAAGGGGTGGAGAAGTTAGGAGGGTAGCAAGGTGGTGGTTATGGCGGTGGAAAGTGGAAGAAAGGGAGTGTGAAAGGGTGGAAAGTTGTGATGAAGAAAGTGTAGAAAGGGCATCCATGATTATGGATTGGGTTGTAGATGGGTGCTCATTCATGATTCTTTATGTATTGGAATGTAATCTAACTTTTTTTTTATAGTGGGCAGTAATGTTGTGTGTAAATGAAGGAATTGATGTATGAGGATTTATATATATTGGCATTATGGAATTGATTGGGGCTTTAGATTTGGTAAGTTTGACTCTTTTGGTTACTTTCATGGCCCCACAAGACAATTTATGTGGAGGAAGTCTGGGTGAATCACGGTTATTTGTGAGAGAAGTAAATCACACTACGTGGCCTAATCTTATAGGGGGGAATTTGGATAATTTATTTTATCTTTTTCTTATTTTAGTTATTTTATTATTATTTCTTTTGTTTTTATATGTTGATTTATAAATCACGGTGATTGTTTAGGAATTTCTAATTTAGGGCATTTGTAGGGGGTGTGATTTTGTTAGAATATATTTCTTGGAGATGGAATAATTGATCAATATTAATAATGATATTTGTGGGGGTGCATTTGTTGGTGGGGTCATTTTATTAAGTTAATACAAGTTTTAATATAGTATTTATAAGAGGCTGAGATACGTTTAATAGTCAGTTGCAGCAATTTTAATAGAACATAGAAATAATATCGAGATAAATACATATAACATCAAGTAGAAAATGACGCAAAAATGCAAATAATTTAGACATAGCTTGATGAAGACAATGATCCAACAAGATGCATGAAAGAATGGTAGTGTATAAAAACATTGCACAAAAAGCTAAGGTAGGTAAGTAAGGGCATGAGCAAACTCCAAATGGTGCACAGAATGCAATACATTGTAATATGCATTTGGATTTGTTAAACAAGGATTGTGGATCACAATGTAGCAATTGGCAATTAGCATATGCATGCATATGAACATATGATTTGTTCACATTATCCAATTAGCTAACCTTCTCCATTCATCTACATACTAATTTCTTCATAAATTATTGTAAAATCTTGAGGGGTCGTCATCGAGTTAATTTTAGGTCAGGTGTTTCGCGTTGGTTCGAAATCGAAATTTGTGTCCATATTGATTTTTTTTCATAAAAAGGTAAATAACCTTCTCGGTATCCCACACAAGACAGGGTACGAGTGGGGTTTTTTTTTGTTGAAAGATGCAGACAAATCATACCCGTACTCCCAACGAGGGAGTAAACAGAGATGCGCACGGTCAACAAAACCCCCAATTGATACCTGCGTCCAGTAGGGGTCGAACCCCAAACCTTCTGTTCTACATGCAGATGCTATATCCATTGAGCCACAAGCACTTTTGGTTAAATTAGATTTGGTTATAAAGTCGGATGAATATCGGGTGTAAGTTGTAAAATCAATAGAGTAATGATTTATATACATGAACTTCTTGTCTCCTGCTTTCCTAACACAACAAATAATTGCAATGCTGGTGTGACTAACTTTGATTTTATTCATTTGGATTTCTTATAAGCGAGAAAAATTGGTGTTATGGTTTGCGTTAATTGAATTGGGTTGTTTTTGAGTTATCATATACTTTTTTAGAGCGCATTCGGCATAAAAATTTAATAAAAATAAAATAGTAAATGTTGGATTATACAATAATTTAAATAGCTTTTATTAGTATATAAAGCTGTTTTCAAAACATATATCTTTTAGCGTTTTAAAATCAAATTTAATGGTTTAGATTTTTTTTCTTAAAGATTTATATTTCAACAACTACTATAAGTACATAAAATTTAACCGATAAATTGATTGGTATAAGATGGAGGGAGTGGTTTCCTAGAGAGTTGGAATGCCCATATAGCTAAAGAAATTTTTAAATGAGATAGTTTGATTGTGAGATCATTTCTATCAGGCTAATCTTTATATATTTAGTATATTAATATTAAAGTGATTATTAGGAAAAAGAGCTAATTATATATAGCTATTTAACATTACGTATATTTTCAAAAAAAAAAAAAAAAAAACATTACGTATGAACATAATTAAATACAAAACTTGGTCGCTAAACCTTGTGGGTTAAAATGAGTTCCATGCACCTATTTTTTGGCCCAATCATAAAGTTCAAATCGTTTCTTTTGAAAAGATATCAAGCCCACTTAATAATGATGCCACTTTCCCCAAAACGCAACAAACCCGTATGAAACGATCTCACTATCAGATGATATTAAACGCGACTTTTAAAAAATAGGTATTTTAAAATTTATAATGTTAGTTTTAATATTTAAAATGACGTGTGATGTGCAAATTTTATTTTAACCGCAAGCGCATGGTGTACGTGTAGTCGCGGGTCGAACACAAAAAAGCTAGGACAAGAAACTTGGTAATTTCAATTGATTATATTGCTTAGGGAGAAAAAATATTGATTGATTTGTAAACTAACAGCTAAGAATGCGATAATTAAAATGGATTTAAACTATATGATGATGAAATCTAGGGTGTCGGGAATCCCCTAAAGTCTTGCATGATCCAATTCTCATTAGTGTCTATGAAGTGTCGGATTAATTGTGTGATTAAATATGATCTTGTTAATCTCAAACTCTCGCTCTGTTGATTAACTGTTAGATTTAGACCCTATTAATTCAATTCTCACACGTTAATTTTATTGAACGAATTAATAAGAATTTAACTAAAATTTACCCTAAAGCAAAGTCGATCCCAATCTCACATGCTAGTTCTATTGAATGGTCCGACAAAGCATATTTAATTTAGGGTTAATTGGCACAATTTAATCACTTTAATCTATAGTTTCATAGACACATCCAAGAATCAATTCATGCTCAACTAATAGGTTCAAACCCTAACCCTAGAAAATGGATCTACTCACTAGACATGGTAAATGCAATGAATACTAATTCAAATTTAATGCTAAACATGAATGACAATGAATTAAAAGTTAAACTAAAATGAGCAATGATGAATTACTTAATAACAATGACAATAAATACTAAAACAATAATGGATAAAGAAAATAAATTAAACTTCTTATTAGAGAAGGAGTAATTGAAATAACTAAGATTCAAAATTCACTAAGAAAAGCTTAAACTAATACAAGGAATTAAAATTAAAGATTAAAGACCAAAGGAAACTTACAAACTTGAAGAAAGATTAAATCAAAGACTAGATTGATGTTCTTGCAAAGTAAACTAAAAACTAAAGCAATTGAAAGCTAGATTAATTGAAAACTAAGAAAAACTAAGTAAAAAGTAAGAAGGAGGAAGAAGAGAACCCTAATCAGGATTAAGGGTTCTATTTATACTAATGAGGGTAATTAACACTAAGCCCAAAGAAAGCCCATAGAAAACACGTCTAAAAAGGAATACCGGGATACCGCCGAGTCGGCTACCACAAGGAGAGCAAGAGTCGCCGAGTCGGCGAAAGCTGCTGGAAAAATAAGGAATTTGGGCAGCTTAAATCGCCGAGTCGGCGAACCTGCAACCGCCGAGTCGGCGTTTTTGGGCAGACAGATTCTGTTAACTTCAAATGATCGCCATTTCTTGCTCGGTTATCAGAATCGGACATATAATATACCGTTGGAAAGCTCTTGAAGTCTAGTTTTCAATACCGCAAACCTTGCATCAATGCGATGTTTCTATCAAAAGTTATCGCCAAAAGAGTAGACAAACATCAAATTTCACCTCAAAACTTTTGCATTAACAACACTTTTCTACTCTTTTGCTCTTTTACTCTTCATGGCTTGACAAAATTGATATCTTGATACGTTCTTTGAGCAATGTATACATGATTAGCACCAAAAACCCACAAAAATGACTCAAAAGCACATAATTCACCCATCTTCCCATTCTTTGACCATGAAACACCGAAATAGAGTGAAACCAAACGAAATGACCCTAAATCGCCTTTAAAACACCGCAAAGGAGCATAAAAATATAAGCGATTAGTGCAAATAATTGCACTTATCAACGTGTTAAAATATTAATTAAACAACTAAAGTAAGTATTTTGAGTACGAAAATAAATGTGTTAACTAATTTAGTTGGTTAACTAATTAGTTCAATTTTAGATTGTTTTACGATTGGACAGATAAAAATGAGAAAAGACTTTTATTCAATTTTATTTTCTAAAAATACATTTTTCTTATTATATGTTCAAATTATTTAATAATTTATTTATTCATGCTTAACCTTTAATTGAATTTAACAGCCTTGGGTTGAATTAAAGATATTAACTTTATAAAATTCAATACCTCTATTATTAAACTTAAAATTTCTTCATTTTGTAGAACCTAAACAATCACGAATTAGATTCCGTTGTATGCATAACAAGTAACCAAAGTTTTATGAAGGATGAAGCATTATGATCAATCAATTAAAAAAGATATTCTTTAGAATAAAAGAAAATTCAACATAATTTAATGAAAATTATTCTTATTTATAGATTATGAAATAGAAAGATTATAAAACTTTGGTCAAATTTAAGCTCTAGTGTCACTACTTTCTTTTGTCACAAAGCACCCTATAATGGACAAGGGGCTTGTGCCCCGGGCCCCCATCCTAAAAATTTGAAAAAATGCTTTAATTTTTAATAGTTAGGGGTCTATAATAATATATTTAATAATTAAGAGTCCATAACTAATATTTCGTTCTGAGCGTTTTAAATCTTAAAGTCGCCATAGCAAAAAAAGCTTACAATAGGCCAAATTGTCTAATTAGAACAATTGGATGAAACAAAAAGTCCACCTAATGAGATTTCGTCCAAAGCAGTAGAATTTTGGTGTGATCTCAAAGGAGAAGCTAGAGATGGAATGGGAGGAATTTGCAATAAGTCAAGTGTTCCTTCGAGCATTTCTACAACTCGAGTCATATTTGGTCGGGCCAATGGGCTGGTTTGTATGCACCACAAACTCACAACGACCATCTTCCTTTTGAGTATTGATCCCTCGTTGTTTGTGGTGTCGATTTGATTGATCTCATCGACTTCCTCGAGTTGCTTGTATATCCAATGCGGAAAATACTTCTCACTACTATGTTCAACTCTCGCATCAACATTTTTTCGACATCCAACCATTTCTAGAACTAACATTCCGTAACTATAAACATCTGATTTGTGAGAAACTCCACCAAAACTCTTGATGAAAACCTCAGGAGCAATGTACCCTATAGTTCCTCTGGCTTCCGACATTGATATTATGCTGTTCTTTTGTGGGCATATCTTAGCAAGACCGAAATCAGATATCTTGGGGCAATAATTTTCGTCTAGTAGAATGTTTTGGGGCTTAATGTCAAAGTGTAAAATCCTCGTGTTGCACCCTTGGTGCAAGTACTCTAGCCCTCTTGCAATCCCAATTACGATTTCAAACAAACTTTCCCACGAAAGTTGTTGATTGTTTTCGTCTCTACCCCCATGTGTGAACTTTTCAAGAGATCCGCAAGGCATGTAGTCATATATAAGAGCGCGTTTTGAACCCTCGTAACAAAAGCCTAGGAGTTTCACAATGTTTTTATGATTGGTGTTTCGATACTTGCAACTTCATTGATGAATTCCACCATATCGATATCTCGATTCGATGATCTCTTGAGAATTTTCACCGCCACTTGATCCCCACAATGTAGTTTTCCTTTGTATACAATACCATAGCCTCCTTCTCCTAGCTTGATTTTGAAGAAGTTTGTAATTCTCTTTAAATTTGCGTAAGTATACCTCTTTGGACCAAGGGATCCATGTTCTTTCAACAATATCTCAATATCTTTACTTTTCTTGATTAGCAAGCTCATTCTTTTGTACATTAGGATTAGTACAATTAAAATGCCTATGCCAATTCCGATTCCTACAACAACACCTACAATGCGAAAGAAAATATTCAAAAGCAGCTAGCTTTTCTATTGGGCTGATTTATGTAAATTTAGTCTGTTTAAGTGATCACTTATAACTTTAAATTAATAAATTAGAGAAATCTTCTAATTATATAGACTTGTCTGATAGTGAGACGGTTTAGCTCACACAAGACGAGAGCACAAGTTCCCTGCAGACCTATAATACACTGATAGAATTAAGAAAATAGGTCTAGATAATTCAAATAAGAATTTAAAGAGGAGATAGCCCACTTATAATTCCAAAGAAGGTTCTCTACAATGCACAAACTTTAATATGATTTTAAATTTGGACATGCATCCTAAGAGTTGAAAGGAAAAAAAAACTTCTTAAGTAGAGCAAATTGGATAGGGCGTGATGAATTTACCGAGTATGATGAAGATGATCGTGGATTTGCTGAGACCATGTTTACGTTCTGCAATGTGCAATCAAGATTTGTTTAGCGAAACTTTTGCAAGGGACAACGATGAAAATGATAATGATAAATACTCTTTTGCTCTATTATACATGCAACTGATAGTAATAATTTTCCACGTAATATACAATCAGTTAACAAGTATTTTAAAATAGATATATGTAATACAATATATAATGACATTATAGAAACGAGTCGTCTAAACGGAAAATGAAGAGATTTTTACTTTGTATTTGGAGATTAGAATTTGGTGCAGTAAGCGAACCATCCGAAGAACTCAACTTGAAAATCTCCAATCCATTGAGCATGCAACCGTCATACCTAAAAAGTAAAAGCGCATAACATTTGACCATTATTACAACCTTGAAAATTAAACTCTATCTATATTGTGTTTTTAATTTAAATAAATAAAAACTAAAAGAATTTATTATTGTGTGACAAAAGGTTATGATACAACTTTTTATAATTTTTACTCAAGAACAATTAGAGATATTTAAGATTAAAAACACACATTTGTAAATGTGCCAAAACCAAATGAGACCAGTAAAGAAAATCCGAGAAAATAATAATTAACTTACACCCTGATAGGGTTGGGAGAAAGTGTCACCAGAAGATCTCCACTATCTAAACCATTGTCACTGGAAACACTATCATTATAAATGAACGTAATGAAATCTCGATACATTGGAATGTAAATGCCACCGGTTGACGCAAACACATCAATATCACGTGCACCCATTTGATCGTTGATACTAACGTCAAAAACTCTTTGGCCAGTGTTGTTGATTTTGGGATCTAACTCGCAAAAATGGAGCCTCACAAGATAATCAAATCCAATATCCACCTCGAACGACCATGTCATAATTGACTGGTCTTCGATCTTGAATTCAAAATGAGGTGCTCCCATCATCCTCATTGTTGAGTAGACTAACTCAGGCGCCGAATACGAAGGTGTTGCAACTGTGTAATTGATGCTTGTGACATTGTTGTAGATCGATGTGTGGTTATTATACTCCCTGTCCCAGATCAAGTACAAAAACACAAAAATAATATTAATTCAAAATCAAAGTTAGTCATCAATTTTACTCATTGTCAAATTTCTTCAAATATAAGCAACCTTTATTTGGAAAAAATATTTTTCTACTAATTCAATATTTACTCTTAATCCACTCTAAATAGTTTAATTTTTATCTTAGCTTGCTGGCAAGATTCTATATTATTACCTATAATACACAAATTTCTGTGAGAGACGATCTCTTTGAAATAAAACTTGAAATAGATAAGATTCTTAATAAAAAAAGCATACAATAAGATCCATATCAAACTTATTCCAAATATAAGCGCCTGATACCCCAGAGCACAGGTTCGGGTCTGTTCACACTTAGTAAGTGCGAACAGTAATAAACTGGTAAAAAAAAATCAAGTGTCTGTTCACACTTAGTAACTGCGAACATGTCAAACAGGGTCAACATGTTAATTTTAAGACAAGAGCTGTTCGCACTTTGTAAGTGCAAACAGCCCGAACCTAAGGTTTGCGGATTACACGCTTAGTTTTGGAATAAGTTTGATTATGATCTTATTGTATGCTTTTTTTTGATAAATAATCTTATTTATTTCAAATTTTCTCTTTGAAAGACCATCTCCAATTGGGCTAACCTATTAATATTTTAAAAATATTATAAGTATGCATTAAAAATAATGTAAGTAGACAAATAATATATTGAAAGTAGGCATTAAGGATATATAAGTAGCATCAAGGATAATGTAAGTAGACATTAAAAATACGGTAAGTAGACATTAATCTTTTGATAAGTTAGGTTTAAGATACGTCTCTTCAAGAGATGGTCTCTCAAGAGACTAGTTATACCTAATAGTATTAGTAATATGATAGATTGTGAGTAAAAATATGACAATGATTAGATTATCAAAAAATAATTCAAAGGTAGCATTATTCATTGTAAATAGATGGGTTTTTAATGTTAATTTTTCCGTTCATATTCTATAACTAAACAATTTTTATCAATTCTGAATTCTACCACATAACTAGAACTTGTGCTCTCTGAATTATGAATTTAAGTCAAACTTTGAATGACCCATTAATTTGTTAATCAATGAATGCATGATTATATATATATATATATATATATATATATATATATATATATATATATATATATATATATATATATATATATATATACTTTCTCTGGTTTTTAATAATTGTTACATTTCTGTTTTTCACGCTATCCAATGCACGATTTTAATCTTTAATATCTCTAATTTCATATGATAAAAAATTCTAAAAAGTTAATATTAAAAAAATACACATTAAGACGAATCAAACAAGATCTCACTTGACTATGTTTTACATTATACATAGAGAACTATAAATCAAATAACATCAATTGGTGAATAGTAGTTGCTACAGGAACTGTAGCAACTAATAAAATCCGGAGGAAGTATATATAAAATTTTGTCAACATCATTGAGAATTATTATTCTTCTTCGTCAAAATCTAATATTATAATCATTAAAATATTATTGACAAAAGCAAATAAAATTAATTAAGTTATGATGCATTTTATTCAATTTTCTTACGTACCAGAAGTATTGATCGTCTTTACCGAACCAAGTCCGGCGAATCCCGGAATCCTCACCCGGATACACAGTCGACCCACCAACGTTTAACCGAATAATATTTTCCATAGCTATTGAATGCGGGAAACGAAACGGGTTGTCAAAATAATCTTGTAAACCACCCGTAAGATATGGAATCATATTGGATCCGGAATGGTTAACGTACAACCCATCGGGAACAGATATAATCTCTAACCCGTTTATAAACCCGAACCCATCTGGGTTACTTGGTGAGAAAGTTAGGTTTATAGCCTTATGCCCGTCTCTTTTTTCTAAAGAGATGTAAATCTCTCTTACTAGACCGTTTGTTTCCGGCGCAGTGCTGTCGGGGCGCACGTTAGCATTCTCCTTGACAGTGTACGCGCTAAAGTTGTTCAAAATTTTAAATTTATTAATGGTGAGCGAAAGAAAAGATGATTCGGTGTCTATGATATCGTAGAATGTGGATAAGGGTGGAAAATAGAGGCGGACTAATTTGGGCCCCCATGTAGTAACGGGTATAGAATATTTTGTCGTAACACGAAATATTCGGGCCACATTATAGGGAGTTGTAGTGGCCTCCACTGCTTTTGCAGTGGAGTTACTGGTGGTAGGTAGCGAAGCGAGGATAAAGTTTTGATCGCTTTGCCATCCACCACCGCGTGGAGAATTTTTTGGTAGGCCAAAGTTGATGAGAATGTGGTCGGGTGGTTTATATGGGGGTTGTAATGGAATTTGCAAGAGTTGTAATAAAGAGGAAGAAAATAAGTGTGGAGAGCATTTGAGGGTGAATTAACAAAATTGGAGATAGAGAATTAAATGATGAATATGGACGTAGAATTTTTATCAATCAATTTAAATTCAAAAGTATGACTTTTGAGCTAGGTGTATTTTTTCTAGAGTAATAGAAGTGTAACACTGACTCGAGTAACTTTACATTAAAAATTGAATAAAAATTTGAGCACTTGAAAGTTATGCTATGACCTACCAAATTTAGTTTTTTTTTAATTATATATTTCTCTTAGTTCTCTGTAATTTATCATTATATACTCACTGTTATTATTTCTCAATTATATAAATATTATCGTCTTAAAATTTTTAATTATAAACTTAAAGTGATTATTCAAGATTTTAAAGTGATCAATTTTTATAGTGTTGAAGTGATCACTTATATCCCTAAAATAATCAATTATAACCTTATTTAAAGTGACTATTTATAATTTCAAAGCAATTAATTAGAAAAATAGACAAATAATATAAATCTATTTCAATGGTAAAATATTCTCATACAAAACAAGCTGAGATTCAGTATTTATGATGCAAACTTGGCTAGACAGGGGTTAAAAAAAATGCATGGCAATTGGCAAACAAGATAAAGTGGGCGATTTTGAATAGAATGGATGTTTAAATAACAATACAACAAATTTAGTTTTTTGCGACATTAGATTTAGTGGCATTAAAAAAATGCCACTAATTCATATTTTTAGTCTAATAATTATTGATTTTTATTTTAAATTCCACCATAAAGTGATTTTGTGACATTTAATTTGGTCTTTAGTAGCATAATGTAATTATCACTATAGTCTATAGTAGCATTTGTGAGAAACGTCACTAGATCTTATGTCGCTAAAAGATTTAGTGTGACTTTTTAATATGCTGCTAAAGGCTCTAATAAATGTTAATAAATCCTCTATATACACTATAAGAAATCAGAAATAGCGACATTTAAATTAAATGTCGCTAAATATATCCCACTAAAAGCAAATTATGTTGTAGTGTAATTGAATTTATTAGAGTACTAACGGCCCGTTTGATAGGTGATAATAAATAGTGATAATAAGAATGAAAAATTAGTGTAATTTTGATTGAAAAATAAATAAAGCAATGACCTATCACATGTTGCTTAAGACGTCATTGTTATTTATAGACAAGTCAAAAATGGCATGAAAGTATAGCTCAATATACTTTTTGAGATAAGAATTAATTTGCTAAATTAACCCAATTAATTAATTAATCAAGAAAATACAACAGATTAAATCAACCAAAATACCCTAATTTACTTCCTATACAAACCTGACCTTTTAGATACAAAATCATACACATAGGCCAAATCAAGGATTGGATTGGGGTTTATGGACTTGTAACTCACTATATGTTTTATATTAAAATTTCCCATTAATTTGCATTTTTATTCTTAAATATGAACTAAAAATTTTCAAATCGGATCATAGCTTGATTAGTCTCAACGTAAATTTTATTAGTTTTTGATCATCTATAATTTCAAATATTAAGAATTGAAATAATACATTGGATAGTGTGCTTAACCAAATGGGACACTCCAAATAAAAGAGACGAAGAAAGTATGTTTTTTGCTTATTAGCCTTTCAATAAATTTAGTTTTTATTTTTTTACGATTTATGAGTGCGTGAATTCATGATACTAGTATAAGGTGTGCAAACACTGATCTTGATTTGTATGCCGATCCAACTCAATTGTCATTTTTTCTATACTCCCTCTTATTCTGATCAAATGTTTTATGTATTTTTATGTCACTATTCACCAATCACCCGTAGTTTATATTTTACTCTCAAGCTATCATTTAAAACATGTAAAACATAGTGACGTTTGATATTGCTTGATTTGTTTAAATATGTTTTTTTATTAATATTATTATTTACAATTTTAGCCTTAACACTATTAGACATACATGGGACTAAAATAGTACATCAAAAAAGTATGAAAAAACCAAATGAAATACTAGTTGATTAAAAAAAAGAGTATTATACTTCAAAATATTCAATAGTAATAATTTTTTATTCAAATAAAAGGGTTTATAGCCTAGGCAGGCGCAACCTTAGACTCCTTATTTGCCATCTACTTATTAAAATATGAGGGCCCCCAATAGATTATTTTAAGAGTTGATCTTGACTCTTTTGACATCTAATAATGCCACCCTTTAAATTCTAGTTCCTCCACTAATGTTTTATTGCTTTTTAAAATTCTATTTATTTTATATGCTTAATTTGTATGCTATTATTAATGTATGAGTTAACATATAGTCATGTGGAGATCTTATTTGATTCGTGTCAACGTACAGATTATTTATATCAACTTTTCATAGTTTTTATTTATGCACCATCAGAGATATATATTAATGATTAAATAAGTACATTGGGATAGAGTGAATAAAGCAAATGAGACATTAAAGTTGAGTTGGAGGCTACTGTCTAACTTATTTTATATTATGAAAGGGGAAAGTTGTGAAGAAGAAAGTGTAGAAAGGGCATCCATGATTATGGATTGGGTTGTAGATGGGTGGTCATTCATCATTGTTTATGTAATGGAATGTAATCTATAACTTTTTTTATAGTGGGAAATGTTGTGTAAATGAAGGAATTGATTCACTACAAGAAAATAAGGGATATTATGACACTTTCGATGCGACGCTTTTAAGAAGCGTCGTAATGTATCCTAAAGATATTAAAATATAACAAGGCAAATTGTTACACTTTTTAAAAAGTGTGCAAAAATGTTAAAAATGTTTAAGATATTTAGGGTAGATAACTGAATTTGTCCTATTCATTCTCACCATCCCCAATTTCTAGTCTAACTCCTCCCAAAATGAAAAACTGCTTAAGAGAATTTTTCTGGTTCCTTCTCCTCTTCCCCAATTCGCTTCCTTTCATGAGAAAGCTTTAATTTGTATTTCATCCTCTCACCCTTTCCCTTAAAATTCATTCAACACTCAGAGATATTTTATGATTATTGTTTTGGTTAAAATCCAGGCCCGACCCGCGCGCTGTTTCTAATACTGACAACCACCAGTTGTTCCTCCAGCGGCGACACCGCCTTCGCCACCCTTAGTGCTCACTGCCTCACAGCCTCCATAAACCTAATAATGGTATTTTTTTCCTTGGTTTTATAATCTAATTATTTAATTTAATTTTGATTTCAATGTTTTGTGTATGAATTTGTGTACAGGAAATTGGGGATTTTGAGAATTGGAATAAAGTTATGGAATACGATTGTTAAAGTATAACTACTGCCATCCGCAATATTCAAAACTAAAACTAATTTCATTTTATTCTTTATGTAATTGATGCAATTTTTTGTATATCCTGATTTTGTAAGTTTTTTTTAATGTTACTGGTGTTATATGGAGTATATTGATAGCCATATTTTTTGCAAATAGGGTTTCTGATTATATGCAACTATCTAATCAACTGTATTTAGAGCAATCATCTCATATGTGCTACAATGATTTATCAATGGTGACTGTTATTTATTTGTCATATAAGGTTGTTTACACATAGTTGTGTGCCCACTTTGTCTTGAGTTCCTTTTTAATATTTGTATGAATCTTTGTTTGTCTACTTTTGTTGAAACAAGCTATAGCGTTTTGCCTTCAAAAATCATTGATTATTTCTCTTCTATATGATTGTATATCTTTATACTCCCCTTCTTGTATCAAAAATGGAAAGAGTTTGAGATATCTGTAGTTATGAAAGTTTTGAATGATGTGATGACTTATTTAGAGATTGAGGCAGTAGAAAAAAGGAGGTAATAACTTCACTGATGACCTTAGTCGCCATTGTGTATCTAAGACGAGCACTTGGGCGGGCGATGGATTAGGCATCTTGATAGGGTTAGACGAGGTTCGTAGTGCCCAAGTTGAGTGCGTTACAACTTATTTTAGACTTAGTCGCAGAAGGTGCTCAAATCTAGTTGCACCCCGCCAATTACGTTTTTTCTTCAATTCTTCTTTATTTCTCTTCTTTTTGTTTTCTGATTTAGTTTGGAGTTCTTGATTAATTTTCTTTCTTGGGTTTTGAGATACGCCTCACACCCCGATGGTACTTAAGGGCGCCTTGTGCCGTTAAAACTTAGCTGATTACCTCTTGGTTCTAGTTTGCTATGAATTTTTAACTGGTGTACAATGTACTACTGTGAGACAACCAAGCAACTGACTCAAAGAAATCAATCCTATGGGATATGGGTTCCCAACTATGTTACTTAAACTCGCGTGTGTCGCTTCGGAAAGCTATTGGAGATTAGAGGATCAGACACGCAACACAAAGCTGAGTAGGTGTGTCAAAATAGCAGACAATGGAAAAAAAGGGATGCATCAGGTATCTAATTATATGGAAGCAAAAAAATGCTTGCTGCAATTGATGGGTTTTGTAATTTCTTTCCTCTCGTGGATTTACTTTTCAAAATCCTGTGCAACTTGATTCATAAATCTTTTATGCTAGAAAATCTGCTGTTGATGAGTATCATGATAGTGATGAAGATTCAAAGAAAAGTAGAATGGTAACATACTTGCGATTATAGATGTTCATTTTTATTATAGATGTTGATTTATATGGTATATTATTATTTGGAATATCGTAGGAGGCTATCGTTGTTGTTGCTGCTATTGTTTGGTGCTTGCTATTCCTGTCTTGCTTTTTGGTGCGTGCTGCTTTGTTGCGGCAGAAGGCGTCTAACACCACAACAATCAGCACATAAGTGTAGGTGTGGGAATCATTAGGTAGGTTGCAGACCCATTCAATTTACAGATGATAATCTACACAGATCAGCCAGCATCTGTTAGCAGCAACCGGCTGACTATTGTTGTTGTGTTTATGCTGTTGTCGCATGTTATTGTGGTCGCTGGTGTTGTGTTATTATCTTTGTTGTCGCGCGCTGCTGTCATTTCTATCGAGGGTGCTGCTAATGTATGACTATCACTGTATAACTATCATTGTTGTGTTGCTGTTGCATGCTACTGTCGTTAATGTCGTTGTGTAGTTGTTTCTGCTGTCACATGCTTTCATGAGGATCTGAATGAAGTTTTTCTCGCAGGTCAGTGATTGCGCTGATGGGTATCTTAGTCTGAATATTGTTTGCTAACCAAGAGGCTATGGAAGAGAGGTATCCTAGTTGTATATAGATGTACTTAATGCATTTCTACCTAAAGCACTAAACTACTTTGCATTTTTGTTTTCTTTGTAGATCCTTTGTATGAGTATATATCATGAAGGAGGCTGGTGTAATAATATTATCATGAAGACCCTTTTTGGATATGAGTTGTCGTCTTTCTTCCCTCCCTTGACCCTCACCATAGTTTCCTATGAGTAGAACACTTTGGGTATGATGATAATGATGTATAATATATACACAAGTATGAAGTTAATTTTGGAAACAAAATCTTGCACTTTTAGTTGCGTCTTATATGTGATTTTATGTTTTTATTATTTGATTATATTGGGCTATTAATTCTTAAAAATTTAAATGTTATTGTTTTTTGTGTTCTAATATTTTAAAATGTTGATTATTTACGAAGCACATAAATATTAAAATATTTCCTTTTTAATTGAAATACAGGAATGTGATCGTAGATAGAGGTGCATGACGTCGTCAATTGATCATAAGGTTAGCACTTTCTCTCTTAATTTTGTCGCTGCATACAATGTTTTACTGTTGCGGCTGTTGTTGTTGCTGTTGTTGGCGTCGTTATATTGTTATCGCTGCTACTTCGCTTATTACTACTGTGACATGCTGCTATCTTTTGTTTGTGTCGTTGCTTCAGTCGTTGCTTGCAATTTTACTGGTTGCCATTATTGGTGGTTTAAATCATTTTACTGTTGATTATTTTCATGTGGCTTTTGTTTTGCAAATTGGATTGTATTAAACAAACAGAAACATGCATATTTAACCAGCTGTAGAAGCAACAGGGGTTTAACACCACAACTATCAACACATAAGTTTAGTTGTAGGAATCATTAGGTGCAGCAATCAACACATAAGTGTACTGGGACATGCTGCTATCTTCATTATTTGTAGCTTGTATATATAATATTAACACAAGTGTGAATCTAATTTTGGAAGCAAAATCACGCACTCTTAGTTGCGTATCACGTGTGATTTTACTAGTTTTTAACTTTTTATTATTTGATTTTATTGAATCTGAAGTATATATTTATTAAAATTATATTTCATTTTGAATTTAAATACAGGAATGTGATCATAGATAGAGGTTCATGATATCATCAATTGATTCAACATAGCTAGGCGCTCTACATACAATATTGCAAGTTATATCATACCTAAGCATCTTCGATCAACTCCAAGTGCAGTCACATTGTCGATATTTTATTTATATAATTCCTTCAAAATTTGTTTGATATTTTGTTGTATTTATACAATATTTCTATTGATATATATAATTGATATTTAAGTTATTTCTTCATTATAAGTGGTTTTATGCTTTTTCATGTGATTTAAAAAGGAAATTGTTATTGAATAAGTATCATAATATTGCAAATAGTGACACTATAAATATATCGCAAAAAACCTTTAGTGATGGAAAAAAGTGTCGGCAATAGAAGTAGGGACTCTGAATTATGAATGTAAAGATGACACAAGTATATTTAGCGACACTTATAAGCGTCGTAAGAAGACAAATAGTGACGCCATATAGCGTCATAAAAAGACAAATATTGATATAAAAAGATAAATATCCACGTTACAGGTGTCACAATTTGACAAATAATGACACTACAAATGTCGCTAATTGACAAATAGCGACATTCAAAAGCGTCGTAAAATGTTACTTGACATAAAAAACTTGGCGCAAAATGACAAAAAGTGACGTGAAAAAGCGTCGTAAATGTGAATTTTGACACTAAAAGCGTCGCAAAAAGAAACAAAAAGGGACATTAAAAAAGCGTCCTAATTGGTGAAAATTGTGACGCTTTTTAAAGTGTCGGTAAATAGCGACATTGAAAATACCGACGCTTTTGTGAAGTGTCGCAAAGCTAAATTGCAAAGCGTCGCAAAATGTAAAAAAAAGCGTCACAAAGTGCCTTGTTTTTTTGTAGTGATTTATGAGACTTTATATATTGGTATTATGGAATTGATTGGGGCCTTTAGATTTGGTAAGTTTGACTCTTTTGGTTACTTTCATGGCCCCACAAGACAATATAAGAGCATTTGTAGGGGTAAGATTTTGTTAGAATATATTTTTTGGAGATGGAATAATTGATCAATATTAATAATGATTTTTTTTGGGTGCATTTGTAGGTGGGGTTATTTTATTTAGTAAGTTAATACAAGTTTTAATATAGTATTTATAAGAGAGTGAGATACGTTCAAAAGTCAATTGCAGCAAGAAAATGATGCAAAATTGCTAATAATATAGCTTGGTGATGAAAATGATCCAACAAGATGCATGAAAGAATGGTAGTGTATAAAAACATTGCACAAAAAGCTAAGGTAGGTAATTAAGTAAGGGCATAAGCAAACTCCAAATGGTGCACAGAATGCAATACATTGTAATATGCATTTGGATTTGTTAAATAAGGATTGTGGATCACAATAATGTAGCAATTGGAATTAGCATATGCATGCATATGAACATATGATTTCTTCACATTATCCAATTAGCTAACCTTCTCCATTCATCTACATACTAATTTCTTCATAAATTATTGTAAAATCTAGAGGTGTTCATTCGCGTAATCGAGTTAATTTCGGCTCAGGTGTTGCGGGTCGGTTTAAAATCGGATTTTGTGTCCATATTAAATTTTTTCTTAATTGAGAGCGTATTCGGCATAAAAATAAGGAAAAATTGTAAGAAACTACCTAATCAATACACCTTTTTAAAAAAAAACTACCTTATATAAACTTTTTTGCAAAAAACTACCTTATATAATACAATTCTTTGCAAAACACTACCTTTTACTGATTTTTGTCAGTTGACTGTTAATATTAACATTGACCTGCACAAAAACTACCTTATATAATACAATTCTTTGCAAAACACTACCTTATATATTACACTTTTTTGCAAAACACTACCTTATATATTACAATTTTTTGCAAAACACTATCTTATGTAATACAATTCTGTGCAGGTCAACGTTAATGTTAATAGTCAACTGACGAAAATCAGTAAAAGGTAGTGTTTTGCTAAAAATTGTATTATATAAGGTAGTTTTTTGCAAAATTTTTTATATAAGGTTGTTTTTTAAAAAAAAGGTATATAGAGTAGGTAGTTTCTTATAATTTTTCCTAAAAATAAAATAGTAAATATTGGATTATACAACAGTTTAAATAGCTTTAGTAGTACACGTTGCTGTTTTCAAAACATTATATCTTTTACCGTTTTAAAATCAAATTTAGTGTTTTAGGCCTTGTTTGGATTGAGAGAAATTAATGGAGGGAAAAGAAAAGAAAGGATTTGAAGGGACGAGGAATCTCTTGTTTGGATAGAAAAAAGGGAGGAAGATGATTTGGAGGGAAGGGATTTGGAGGGATTAAGTCCCTTCATTTTGTTAACATCCAAATCTCTCCATAAGAGGAAAGATTTGGAAGGAAAATGAAATGATCCTTTCTTTTCCCTTCTCTTCCTTCCTATACAAACAATGGAGTATTTCTCTTCCTTTTCTTCCCCTTCCTTTCCTTCATCTTCCTTTCCTTTCTTTTCTCTCCTAATTTGCTATCCAAACATAGTGTTAGGATTTTTTTTTTCCTTAAATATTTATATTTCAACAGCTATTATAAGTACATAAAATTTAACCGGTAAATTGATTGATATAAGATGGAGGGAATTGTATCCTAGAAGTTGGAATGCCCATATAGCTAAAGAAATTTTTAAATGAGATTGTTTGATGGTGAAACCATTTCTATTAGGCTAATCTTTATGTATTTAGTATATTAATATTAACACAAATTCTTACTTGAGACCGCCTTTGTAAAGACGGCTCTCAAAAGCCCAGTCCAATTCTAAATATATATTGTTATAACTCTAAATATAGATTTGGGCTGGACTTTTGAGACTCGTCTTTACAAAAGACGGTCTCTCAAGAGCAGGGGTGTTCAAAGCTACTTGAACTATGGTTTACTAGCAGCACGTGCTGAGATTCTGAAGGCAGTTGGAAAATACATTAGGGAAGACTATATAGTTTATTCGCGCCTTTGATATCGACATTATATATTGCTTTTGAGTTTAAAAAATTAGAATAGTAATTTTAAAATCTAAAATTCAAGCGTGATCAATACGAATTAGAAAAATTCTGCCTAAATATAGCCTAATCTACTCGGAATTCGATCTCAAAAAATATAATTAAATCTAAAAA
>CM025931.1:714502-742321 GCA_000753965.2 Amaranthus hypochondriacus | reverse complement strand
GTATAACCTATCCTGGGGCTTCAACCATCAGCTTAAGTTTTTGGTTGAGTTGGTTCCTTGACATGGTATCAGAAGTCGAAGTGACAAGAGGTCACGGGTTCGAATCTCTCACCACCCCATCATTTAAAGTGGAATATTTAGCACCATGTATGAGGAGGGCATGTGTTGCATCCACACTTCTAGCCCAAAGGACTCTCGTGTGAGGGGACGTGTTAGAGTATATAAGCTATCCTGGGGTCTCAACCATCAACTTAAGCTCTTTTAGTTGAGTTAATTCCTTCACAAATTATAAACTTACAAATCATACAAATGCCCCATCAAAAAATAGGACAAGCTAGAGGAATGTAGTCAAAGCGACAATCAAATAAAAAAATCACTGCAAAGAAAACGATGAATAAACCAAATACAATAGTAAAGACATGTGTTCAATTCAACACAAGCTAAGGTACAACTCAATATAATCAATAAAAATAAATAAATAAATAAATAAATAATTCAAAAGTAAGTTCATAAAAGTAGTATAATGCTATAATTCCGAATTTGAAATTGTATTTGCAGTTTTTATTGATCAATAACCATCGATTAAACTTTTGGTTGAATTAATTATTTGATATAATATCAAAAGATCATGTTAAGTTAAGGGTTTGAATCTTGTACATCCATCTATTTTTTAAAGTGAAATTATAAACTCAAAGTATAAGGAAGACTTGTATTACATGATACACACTTGTCACCTCTAATGAAAATTAAGAGACGAGATAAAATATATATTGCATACTTCCTCTGATTTACAAATAAATTTTATGGTATTTTTTTACAAGATTATTATGGGGAATATATTTGAAAATCAAATTGAAAATAATTTCTGAGCGTGGTGTGATTGAGCGCGGGACACAAAAATTTACCAACAAGCTTCTTCCAACAAACAGTTTGTTGCTAAATTTTCTGAAAAATTTTCAAATAATTTTGGCGGGACATGAATATTAGTTTAGGTGGTAATAGGGGGAAAAATGAAAATTACCAACAAGATCCACTACAACTTTTCTGTTGGTAAATTAGTTGAAAATATTACATTAAATATATTTGTTTATTTATGTCATGTGATATATATTTTTTATTGTTTATGTTCAATATATGTTGTTTAAATTCGTATTTCATAATATTACTTAGATCATATATGTTAGGTACGATTTTGTTATATTATAAATAATATTAATTGCTAGTATATTATTATAATATATAGTAGGATTGTATTTGGCAATTAATCTAGAAATGATTGTATTTGGAGCTTAAAAATTGTCTTGCCTTCGATGGTTGTAAAACGTGTAATGCGTGAGATCAAGGCTTAGAGTCCTAAGCATGTATCCTAGTTCTTCTAGTCTTGCTTCTCCTTGGAGTAAGCGTCTTTTGGAGTGTGTTTAAGCTCCTTTAGACCTTACTAAAAGGTCATTTGTTTTGTGCTGTATTGCTTGGGTGGATTAATGAAATTCTTTTCTTTTTATCCAAAAAATAAATTATAATAGTAGGATTGCGTAATGGAGGATTTGTTTAATGATAGAAGTTGGATGGACAAAAGACTTATTAATGGGGCATATAATATGATCAGAAATTAGATTTCCTTGTTAGAAGTACGAAAATCGTGTTGTTACAAATTTGAATGAAGTTTGGATACATTTTAGCTATCACAAATTCATATATATTAAAAAAAAACAAAAAAACTTCATAATATATATATATATATATATATATATATATTATATATATATATATAAATATATATATATATATATATATATATATATATATTGTATTTGTATTTGTATATATAATTTTGCATTATTATTAAAAACGAAATTGTTATTTCCAATAAAAAAAAATATTTTGTTGATGTCTTGTAGGAAATATCCAACAGATTTCCAACAAAAATGCCTAATTTCCTACTAGACACCTACAAAATTGATTTGTAGGGAATTACCAACAAACTTCCAACAAATATATTTAGCTATAATGCTCATACTAGCATAATCCCGTTTGTTGGTATCTTGTAGGTAAAGGGCCTACATCTTCAAATTATCAACGAAAATAATTGTTGGTAAATTGATTTTTTTGTAGTGAGGAGTTAATTTTCAATATCAATCAATAAATTATTATATTAAATGAAAAATAATTTTATACTTACAGCATGTAGTCATGGCGCGAAGCCAAGTCCTGTCGGAAAGTTCGTCGTCTTCACTGGGACCCACAAAACGCCCACCAACGTTCAACCGGATAATATTTTCCATAGCTACTGAATCCGGAAAGCTAAACGGGTTACTCAAATAATCTAGAGGCCCACCCGTAAGATATGGAACCATATTGGATCCGGAGCGGTTAACGTACAACCCATCCGGCACAGATACAATCTCTAACCCGTTTATAAACCCGGACCCATCCGGATTACTTGGAGAGAAAGTTAGGTTTACACTCTTATGCCTGTGTACTCCTTCGTCCAAAGGGATGTAAATCTCTCTTAAAAGCCCGTTAGTCACCGGGGCGTTGGTATGGGCTTGTGCGTAAGCATTGGCCGTAACAATGAAAGAGCTAAACTTATGTAGTATATTAAATCCATTAATGGTGAGTGAAAGGAGGGATAATTTTGTGTCCATTCCATCGTAAGATAAGTTTAAGGGTGGAAAGTAAAGGCGGACTAGTTTGGGCCCATATGTAGTAACGGGTATAGAATATGTAGTTGGGGCCCGGAATATTCGGGCTACGTTATAAGGAGTTGAGCACACTGCCGTGGCAGTGTTGTTGGCGGTGGTAGCATCCAGCGGTGTCAGGATGAAATCCTGGTCGCTCTGCCAGATGCTATAAAACATAAAGATTTGGTGGTAGGCCAAAGTTGATGAATATGTGATCGGGTGGGTTGTAATATGGGGTTGTAGTAGGAAGGAGTAAGAAAAAGAAAGCAAGAAGTAAAGGGAACATGTATAATTATGATCTATGGTGGGAAAATGTTATTTGGAAATGGACTATGAGACTATCAATGTATCATATAAACTAATTAATTAACATGAAGTGTTTTTAGAGTCGTGGAATAAGGGTTATTGACTAAATTTTTTATATTCAAACTGGAAATTGAATCAAAAAATATATTATAAAAAAATTAAATCGATTAAAAATTGGCTCAAAATAGTAGGTCGTATTATTTATAATTAATTAAAAATTAATAGTAATACTATTTGTAACTCTTGCACTAACACTAATAACAATAGTATTCCCTCAATCCTCGATTAATTAACACATACTCCCTCCTTATTATAAAAAAAGGTTCAATTGTGACACAATATTTTTAACACTTCGTCTAAATGTCACAATTATTAGAGATTATCCTAATTTTTCAATATTAATTCATCACACTTCCTAGAAGTATCACCAAATATTTTTGTGACATTTAATAAATACCATAATATTAATATTTAATCACAATTAGCACAATAATTTGTAGTGGCTATTCTTTAGTTTCTAGTCTAGGCATGATCAACCGCAGATTCCTTATTTGTCATCTTCATATATATATATATATATATATATATATATATTATATATATATATATAATATATATATATATATATATATATATATATATAATATATAATATATATATATATATATATATAAAGCAGTCACTAAGCATTATGATCAATCCATTTATCAAAATGGATTTTAGCATAAAAGAAAATTCAACAACTTTATGAAATTTTTTCTTATTTAATTTCATAGATTATAATTTAGAATAAAGAAAAAGTTGCCCAACTTTAAGCGTTGATCTTGAATCTTTTCACCCTTTAAAATTCCATGAATCCATATATTTTGGTTTGTGACTTGGTCCAAGTCTCCTCCCACTAAAGTCTTCTTTTTTTTGTTACTACTTATTACTAATAGTACTAAATATCGCTATATTATTTTTATTTTATTTTTGTTTATTTTTCAGATTTCAATACAAAATTAAATGTCAAATGATTTTGATTGTGAATTTTAAAGAATTATCAAAATTTAATGATTAAATTAATTATTGTAAAGGTGATATTTAGGTTATCGTAAGTAGTAATAGTGGAGGCATTTTGGTCATTATTTGTGTGAACATGGGGTATTTATGTAAAAAACATTAGCAATAAAGGAAATGAGACAATTGATGTGAATTTGCCAAATAAAGATATGGGACAATTGAAAAGAATTAGAGGGAGTAATATTTAAAAAATATATATTGAGACGAATTTATCAGTATATTTTTTCATATAAATTAATATAAATGTTTAATCAAAGTTAGATTCCAACATTCAATAATTCCATCTGAAAAGAATAATAAAGAATAGGGAGTAGTACTTCTAATATCCCACATTTTTGTTAGCTTAATAACAAGTCAAGTTGAACTTGATGTCCTCGTATTTATCTTAACCTAAATTTATTTCTATTACGTTGATTTTTTAATTGTTTTTAGATTTTTAATGCACTAAACTTATTTTTATCAAATAATTAAAGAAACGATCAAGGCCAGCCCTTAGATTTAAGGGCCAAGACGAAACTTAAATTATAGGTCCTCACGATATATCTTTTCCGTTTTATTTTACTTGCAACTTTATGATAAAAAAAATGTCACAATGAGATTATATAACTAAAAATCAAAAAAAGTACATAAGACATGGATTACAATATTACAAATCTATAATATTGGACAAATAAAAATAAAATTAACGCATATTAAATAAAATTAGTCAAATGTACACATAAGCAAAACAAAATAAAAAAGGAAATAAATTGAAAAAAAAATTATATATTTTATAAGATTTATAATTGTAGAAAAAGAATACTCACAAAAGATTTTAAAGTATTTATTAGGAAAATTAGTTAAAGTTTAATAACTTGAAGTCTACTTTAATTTTATGTATGTCCAATTGTACACACTATATTATAATTATTGCAATTATACATATTTAAAAATTCAATGTTCAGTATCTTTACTTTTCTTGATTAGCGAACTCATTCTTTTGTATATAAGGATTAGTACAATTAACATGCATATTTTGTATATAAGGATTAGTACAATTAACATGCATATGCCAATTCCGATGCCTACAACAGCACCTACAATTGAACAAAACATGCTAAAATTCAGTATTTATGATGGAAACTTGGCTAGATAGGGGTTGAAAAAATGGATGGGAATGCGCAGACTAGATAAGTTACGTGGGCGATTTTGAATAGAATGGAGGTAGAGGTGTTCATTCGGGTGATCGGGTTGGTTTCAGACTGGTGTTATTCGGTTCGGTTGTATTTCGGATCGGTTATGTTTCGGCTGTTTGTTATGACGGGTTACGCTCGGGTCGGTTCGGTTAGTCCTGGTTCGGTTAAAGATCGATTATTCGAGCTATCGGGTCAGTAACAGTTCGGTGTCGGTTGAAGTTCGGGTCGAGTGTTAATCGGTGTCGGATTGTCATCGGTTAATAATTGGTTCGGTTTTGTCGGGTACAGATCGGGTTCGGTTTTTTTAGAAAACAAAAGTCGGCTACGTATTACTAATTACTATCGATCGAGTTAATATCAAAATAGGTTTTTAGTGAATTTTTAACTGATGACAAGATTCCTTTTACTTAACGCAAAATAGTTAAAATGCAAATCAATTAGTGATCATTATTACTTTGTTACTTTTACTTGTTTGACCGGAAATTAACAATATAAAGTTCTATCAATTTTCATCTAATACGATTAAAAGTAGTTAAATAAACATTGACTATTGATTATTAACTCTAAATATATGAAATTATGTATTTATAAAATTTAATTTATTAAAATATCTATAATTTTATTAGATTAACTAATAAGATGATTGAATATAACTATATCATACTTCTATATTAAAGATTGGTAATAAATGGTGATAATGAAAATGAAAAACTGTGTAATTTTGGTTGAAAAATAAATAAAGCACTGACATATCACATGTTACTTAAGTCGTCATTGTTATTTATAGACAAGTCAAAAATGGCATGAAAGTATAGCTCAATATCCTTTTTGAGATAAGCATTAATTTGCTAAATTAACCCAATTAATTAATCAAGAAAATACAACAGATCAGATTAAATCAACCAAAATACCCTAATTTACTTCCTATACAAACCTGACCTTGTAGATACAAAATCATACACATAGGCAAAATCAAGGATTGGATTGGGGTTTATATTAAAATTTCCCCTTAATTTGCATTTTTATTCTTAAATATGAACTAAAAATTTTCAAATCGGATCATAGCTTGATTAGTCTCAACGTAAATTTTATTAATTTTTGATCATCTATAATTTCAAATATTAAAAATTGAAATAATACATTGGATAGTGTGCTTAACCAAATGGGACACTCCAAATAAAAGAGATGAAGAAAGTATGTTTTTTGCTTATTAGCGTTTCACTAAATTTAGTTATTATTTTTTTACGATTTATGAGTGCGTGAATTATAAGGTGTGCAAACAGTGATCTCGATTTGTATGCGGATCCAACCCAATTGTCATTTTTTCTATACTCCCTCTTATTCTGATCAAATGTTTTATGTATTTTTTTGACACTATTCACCAATCACCCTTAGTTTATATTTTACTCTCAAGCTATCATTTAAAACATAGTCAAGTTTGATATTGCTTGATTTGTTTAAATATGTTTTTTTTATTAATATTATTATTTACAATTTTAGCCTTAACACTATTAGACATACATGGGACTAAAATAGTACATCAAAAAAGTATGAAAAACCCTAATGAAATACTAGTTGATTAAAAATTATTTACAATTTTAGCCTTAACACTATTAGACATACATGGGACTAAATATTTTAGAATAAAAGAAAATTCAACATAATGTAATGAAAATTATTCTTATTTACTTGAGGGTTATTATAGATTATGAAATAGAAAAATAATAAAACTTTGGTCAAATTTAAGCTCTAGTGTCAGTACTTTCTTTTGTCACAAAGCACCCTATAATAGACAAGGGGCTTGTGCCACGGCCCCATCCTTAAAATTTGAAAAAAATACTTTAATTTTTAATAGTTAGGGGTTTATAATAATATACATAATAATTAAGAGTCCATAACTAATATTTCGTTCTGAGCGTTTTAAATCTTAAGGTCGCCATAGCAGAAAAAGCTTACTATAGGCCAAATTGTCTAATTAGAACAATTGGATGAAACAAAAAGTCCACCTAATGAGATTTCGTCCAAAGCGGTAGAATTTTGGTGTGATCTCAAAGGAGAAGCTAGAGATGGAATGGGAGGAATTTGCAATAAGTCGAGTGTTCCTTCGAGCATTTCTACAACTCGAGTCATATTTGGTCGGGCTAATGGGCTGGTTTGTATGCACCATAAACTCACAACGACCATCTTCCTTTTGAGTACTGATCCCTCGTTGTTTGGTGTCGATTTGATCGATCTCATCGACTTCCTCGAGTTGCTTGTATATCCAATGCGGAAAATACTGCTCACTACTATGTTCAACTCTCGCATCAACATTTTTTTGACATCCAACCATTTCTAGAACCAGCATTCCGTAACTATAAACATCTGATTTGTGAGAAACTCCACCAAAGCTCTTCATGAAAACCTCAGGAGCAATGTACCCTATAGTTCCTCTGGCTTCCGACATTGATATTATGCTGTCCTTTTGTGGGCATATCTTAGCAAGACCGAAATCAGATATCTTGGGGCAATAGTTCTCGTCTAATAGAATGTTTTGGGGCTTAATGTCGAAGTGTAAAATCCTTGTGTTGCACCCTTGGTGCAAGTACTCTAGTCCTCTTGCAATCCCAATTGAGATTTCAAACAAACTTTCCCATGAGAGTTCTTGATTGTTTTCGTCTCTGCCCCCATGTGTGAACTTTTCAAGTGATCCGCAAGGCATGTAGTCATATACAAGAGCGCATTTTGAACCCTTGTAACAAAATCCTAGGAGTTTCACAATGTTTTTATGATTGGTGTTTCCGATACTTGCAACTTCATTGATGAATTCCACCATATCTATATCTCGATTCGATGATCTCTTGAGAATTTTCACCGCCACTTGATGTCCACATTGTAGTTTTCCTTTATATACAATACCGTAGCCTCCTTCACCTAGCTTGATTTTGAAGGAGTTTGTAATTCTCTTTAAATTTGCGTATGTATATCTCTTTGGACCAGGGGATCCATGTTGTTTCAACAATGTCTCAATATCTTTACTTTTCTCGAGTACGGAGTTCATTCTTTTGTACAAGAGGATTAGTACAATTAACATGCATATGCCTATTGAAACAACACCTACAATGGGAACGAAAATATGCACTTAGGAGCTATCTTTATTGGTAAGACTACAAGTTGCAAAAAAATGAGTCTGGACAATTCAAATAAAAATCGAAGGAAAAGCATAGGCGGACCTAATGCGTTGTATGTGCAACCCCATCTCTTAAGAAAGAAAATGAAGAATATATGAGTTTTGCTAGACGTTCTTGTGTTAGGCATGCCACTACACTGCGTCAAGTTGTTTGATAACTTTTTTGTGTTTTGTTTAAGCCTAGAAAATAGTAAACCATCAAATTCATATTAGTTGTCCTATTTGTTTTTTCATATTATCTATCAATTTCTTTTAATTTGTATTTTATTCTTAATTTATAAGTGAAAACATTGTCATGCGACATCTTGTTTGATTCGTTTCAATGCAAGGATTATTTATATCAACTTTTCATGATTTTTATTGTAGCATAATTAGAGATATTAAGAGTCAAAATGCTACTTCGACAAATGTGAAAAAGCAAATAGGACAACTGAAATAAATTAGAATAAGTAATAAATAAAAGCGAAATCATTCAAAATGGGAGGCCCGAATTTTATGTTATAACCAAGGCGTAATTTTAATCGTCCAGATTTTCTATGAATTAGTTTAGTTTTATAAATTAATTGAATTTGTTTCTAATTTGGGTAGAATTTTTTGGGGTTGTTCAATTTGATTTTTGTTTAGAAAATCGAATTTTTGTAACCCCCTTATTATATGTTCAAAGAGAGTTTAACATAATTGGAAAAAATTACCAAGAATGAACCAACCTTTCATTGATTTTCCTACAATAATGCCAATTTTTAATTAATAAATGAATAATCTCAATTTTAGGGTCACTTATCCAAGAACATTATTGTTGAATAGGTTACTGATTTTTGCATGTTATTAATTGCTATAAAATATAGGAAAAAAAATAAAAAATCAAAATTATTAAAAATTAAAAGTTAAAATTTTAAAAATAATCTTATTTCATTTTTCTTTTATACTTTTTATACTTTTTCGATTTTTTGTAATTTGATTTTGTATTTATTTTTTTATTTTTTTTATGCAAAATGATGATTTGTTGTATAGGTAAGAGATTACATTGGTGCATTCTTAGCAAGCACCCCTAATAGTTGGGATTATTCATGTTTAATTAAGAGTTGAGATTATTGTAAGAAAAACAATAAAATTAGCAGGGCCGTATCAGGCCTAGGGTCGGTGGGGCAAAGGCCCAGGGCCTCATATTCTAAAAATTATATAGATTTAAGTGTTTAAGTTAAAACATTAATCGAATTTTAAAAAATAAATATGAAAATGTCATAGTAGGAATGAAATATTAATGACAAAGATAATAAATGTCTAACATTACTCTTTACAATTTCAAGAAAAAAAAATGAGAAAATTTTATATTTATTTGGATAACAAGGAAATTTAAAAGATATTTCAAACTAATCTGATGATTGAAATGAATTGAAGCATTTTTTATCTTTAAGTTTTTTCTCTCATATTCTTCGACCTAAAGCTTTATATTAAACTGGTAAGTTTTTAATCTTCTGCATAAGAGCCTCTATTTTTAATCTCCTTATAAGGGGCCCTATTTTTAATCTCGCCTTAGGCCGCCTAATGTTTAGGAACGGGCCTGAAAATTAGGTTGGATTATTTTAGTAACTTTAGAAATATAATTTGTTGTAGTAGCAGAAATTATTCTTCAATTTTATAAATTTACATATTCTCTGATGTTGTAGTAACTTACATGTGAATAAAAATGGGCCTTTTAACATGCACAAAATCTGATATGATGCTAGATTTGGGTATAGGTAAAGGTAAACGACCTTTCCGGTATCCGCACAAGGCAAGGTCCGAGTGAAAGTTTTCTTTTTCTTAAAAGATGCGGACAAATCATACCCGTACCCCGGGAGTAGATTTGCGTACGCATCTCAAAAATTGAAAGGGAAAACTAAAACTTCTTACGTAGAGCAAAGATGGATAGTTGATGATGAATTTACCGAGTATGATGAAGATGATTCTGAATTTGTTTAGACCGTGTTCATGTCCTGCAATGTGCAACCAAGATTTGTTTAATAAAACTTTTTGTTCCTTGCATTTTTCTATATACTTAGTAGCCAAAATGTATTTACATTGAAAATCATAATGTAGCAAATTCAACGGAATATATGAGTATATTACACTAACTAAACATAAATTGTTCCAATATTAGGGTTTTCGGAATCACAAAAGTGATCAAGATATTTTCCATGAAGTAAAGCTAATCTCAAAAATTATAATTGTATTATAGTGGTAAATTGAATCTAGGTAATTAACCTTAATTGGAAATTATCTGAAAAGTGATAGGATATTAAACATAAATTGATAGCTAAAATCTTATGATATTATATTGTATATAATATAAACTAATAGAATATATCATATATATTTTGGAGTTATAACCAAAAGCTTAAACTAATGCTGAAGCCTTAAGACATGTGCGTTATATATTTTATCAATTAGTACTAGATCAAATATGGCCTGAACTTATACATGACATGCCTGAAGCGGGCGAGTGCGTGATCAGACTAGTGGTTGGTGGAGCTCCAGCTTATTTTGCATATGGTTTTGGCTAGGGTTCTACTTCCTCCGGTCTATTATATATACTTGCAACTGATGGCGATAATTTCTCACACAACATATCACAATCAGTTACAAGTATATTAAAACAAACTAGGATTATACCCGTGCAATGCACGATGTACGTTTACATTTGTTTTTTATAAATTGTTTTGGTTACTAATATGTAAGACCTTTTACAAAATTCAACAAAATCCTCATATAGAATCTTTCAATATTGCATGATAATGCATGATAATTATTAATTAAACATTAGCAAATCTATACTAAGTGTAATCATAATACATAATAGACGTAATACTTAACTAAAGTGCTAATGAGGTTATCATGCATAGTGATATATAGTTGAATAGTAGTATGATTGGACATTATCTCGTAATTGGATGCTAGAATTATATTTTGGAAAGGTATACGTAAATTAGTGAACATATGTTTTTGATGACCATTAAAAATAGTAGAAGTTGAATAATCTACAATTATACCATATATGATGACGCTTTTGTTGTGAATTTATAAGTTAAAATTAGATTGTTTGAGCTAGTTTCAATATTTAATACTTTGACTTTAGTAGTCTTTTTTTTGTAAACTTTCAATTTATATTGCATTCCATTATGGAATGTGGTTAAAAAAAATTTCCTAACATTGATTAGCCTTATATCAATTTATGAGTTATAAAGGTAAAAGGTAAAGGACCTTCTCGGTATCCCGCACAAGGCAGGGTCCGAGTGGGGGGTTTTCTTTTTCTTGAAAGAAGCGGACAAATCATACCCATACCCCCAAGGAGGGAGTAAAGAGAGATGCGCGCAGTCAAGAAACCTCCCAAATTGATACCTGCGCCTAGTAGGGGTCGAACCCCAAATCTTCTGCTCCACATGCAGATGCTCTATCCATTGAGCCACAAGCGCTGTTGGTATCAATTTATGAGTTATATTCTCTTATAAAGCTAAAAACAACATTATTAATATTAGTATGAATATGATATGAGTTTTATTCTCTTATAAAGCTAAAAACAACATTTTTTTATATTAGTATGAATATGAATTTGTAGATTCTATGTCAATCAAATATTCTATTACAATTAAAACTACTTTAAATAGTCTATGTTTTGTGACACTTGGCACAAATGTTTGTAAATTAGTATATGTATGATCCAATTCTATAGAATTAAATATTAGAAAGGTTGACAAAGTCTAAACGGCAAATAATAAGATTATTACTTTGTGTAGGGGCCGAGGCCGAGGCCGAGGTTCGATCCATAGGGAGAATAGGATTTGGTGCAGCAAGAGAACCATTCAAAGAACTCAACTTGAAAATCTCCAATCCATTCAGCATGCAATCGTCATACCTTAGAGCACATAAGCAACGTTTGACTATTATTGCAAATTTGAAAACTAAAATCCATCTATATTGTGTTTTTATTTTAAAAAATTAAAAAATAAAAAATTTATTGTTGTCTTTCTGACAAAAGGTCTTATCCTAATTTTCTAAGTATGAAACCCGTTTTATATTACTCGCTACATTTCTATAGTAGCACTATTCATCTTCGATCTTATTTCGATAATTCCGACTCATACATAAGAAATATTATATTCATATAAGATCTTGTTTTATTCATAATTTTTATAACTTTTCTTTTTGTGAAAATAAAAATATTTAATATTAAAATAGACATTAAATTACGTGCAAAAAGAAATGTAGCAAGTGTTAAGAAATGGAGGAAGTATATCATCCAATGTCAAGAATATGTATTGATGACATAAAATAAATTTGTATTTATCGTGAAAAATATCTTGCTTATATTAATGAAAACAAATATTAGCTGGTTAATTATTTGTTGAATATTTATTTTTTACCCTAATATGATTTTTGGTAGAAAAATATAGTGTATATAACATAATATTACAGAATCTCACCACTATATATAGAATATTTAACTAAATTATTTTGATAAATTTTCAATTTTAAAGAGATAATTATTTCATTGATTTATATATAGAATTTCAAAATATCAAAAAAATCTTGCATATATGATAAATTTCCTTATATGTGTGTAGCCAATTTTGATGTAAATTATATTATTAATTGATCGATTAGATTTTTTGTGATATTCCAAAAATTTAATTGTATATATACTTTAGTGATTGACCAATTTAAAAAAGAGTGTATTAGTATTAGCTCAATCACTTCTCATTTAAGGTGGAATATTCAGCTCCATATATAAGGAGGATCTGCATCGATCCATACTTCTAGTCCCAAAGGATCTCGTGTGAGGGACATACACATGTTAGAGTATATAATCTATTCTGAATACCTCAATGATTAACTTACAATGAGATAGGGTCGGGAGTAAGTGTCACCGAAAGAAGACCTCTGGTTTCGACACTACCTTGGTAATTGGTACCACTGCCATCAATGAGCGTAACGAAATCTCGATACATTGGAATGTAAATGCCACCAGTTAGCGCAAAAACATCGATATCATGTGCGCCCATTTGATTGTTGATACTAACGTCGAAAACTCTTTGGTCAGTGCCGTTTATCATCGGTTCTAACTCGCAAAAATGGAGCCTCACAAGATAATTAAATCCAAGATCGACCTCGAACAACCATGTCAAATTTTGGTATCTCTTCAATTCAAGAACATATGGTCCCATCTCCCTCATTGTTAAGTACACTAACTCTGGCGCCGTATACGATGGTGTTGCAACTGTATAATTCAAGTTTGTGATATTGTTGTAGAGCAACGTGTAGTTTAGACCATTACTGATCAAGTACAACAACATAAAAATAATATTAATCAAAATCGAAATTAGTAAACAAATTACCATCATATACGATAGATTTCGCTTAGGGCAGGGTTTGTGGGTTCGTGACTGACAAACCATACCTACACTCCATCTAAAGACAGGAGTAGAGGAATGCAGAAAAAGCGACACACTACAACATAATTTGCTTTTAGTGGGATATATTTAGGGACATTTAATTTAAATGTCGTTATTTTAAATTTCGTATAGTGTATATAGAGGATTTAGTGACACTTATTAGAGTCTTTAGCAATATATTAAAAAGTGACACTAAAGCTTTTAGCGACATAGGATCTAGTGACATTTCTCACAAATATTACGATAGACTATAGTGACAATTACATATGCCACTAAAGACCAAATTAAATGTCGCTAAATCATTTAATAGTGGAACTTAAAATAATAACAATAATTATTACAATAAAAATATAAATCAGTGGAATTTTTTTAATGCCACTAAATCTAATATCGCAAAAAGCTAAATTTATTGTAGTAAAGCGAGGAATAATGAAACCAAATATAATAGTAAAGTTACATGCGTGCAACACAAGCTAAGGTACGTACAACTCTATTATTCCGAATTCAAAATTGTATTTGCAGTTTTTATTGATCAAATAACCATCGATTAAACTTTTGGTTGAATTTATTATTTTATATAATATCAAAAGATCATGTTTCTATTTTTTAAAGTGAAATTATAAACTCAAAGTATAAGGAAATTTGTATTAATACATGATACACATACACTTGTAACCTCTAATGAAAATAAAGAGACAAGATAAAATATATATTATATATTGCATACTTCCTCTGATTTACAAATAGATTTTATGGTAATTTTTTCATATTTCGGTTATTGTACGAGAAAAAAATATAATTTGAAATTTATTTTATCCGCCTGGCTTCATTTTTTATAATATTAAATTTCTTTTATTTTTAGTCATCTATAACTTTATATAAAAACGATTTCGACAAACCCATTAGAATGTAAAAATAAATATTTAAGTGCAAAATAAAAAAAAATAAACTAGTGCATAAAATAAAATAGTATACACATTCGAACACTCAACAAAATTCAAAGATATCAAATAAATCTGATTATTTATTAAATGCTATAATCGACATATAGACTCGTGTAATGCATGAATTTATAAGTATGAATATATAGAAATAGAACTTAAAAAAAATAATGCAAGTATATAGTATAATGAATATTTAATTTATCAAATACGTGATTTTTTAACACAAAAACTTTTGGAAAGGAAATTTTTGTGTTATATTTTTATAAAAATTATTTATCAAACACATCACTTTTTCATTCATATATTAGGTTATATATATATATATATAATATTATATATATATATATATTATATATATATATATATATATTATATATATATATATATATATATATATATATATATTTTTTGAAAGAATTAGGTTATGTATATATAGAATTAATATAATAAATTACATAAATACTTTATCTGATTTAGACATTTAGCCCCACCAATATAAAAAAAATCAATATCTAAATTAGGTAAAAATTTTGTCATCCACTAAAATCATTTCATTTATCAAGACTCCCTAAGAGTGATATTTATTATTTTCCAGCACTTTTATTTAGTACGTGTGATTTACCGACAACTTGTTTGGTTGAAAATTAAGAAAACTTATATAAAAAAATTATTTTCTCTGAAAGTTACTTTCTTTTAAGTTCACAGAAGTTGTAACATTAATCAAGAGTTATGGACACTGCATTCTTTTTCTAATGTTATTGATAAATGTAATTGATTTTCAGTGCTCTCTTGAAAGATCGTCTTTTCTAAAAAAGACTCTCAAAAGTCTAATTTAAATCTATATTTAAAGTTGTAACAATATATATTTAGAATTGAATTGGGCTTTTGAGAGTCGTATTTACAAAAGACGGTCTCAAGTAAGAATTTACGATTTTTATTTGAGACGATCTCTCTATAGATGCTCATAATACACGGGTCAAAAGTCCAATTCAAATCTATGTTTCATGCTATGGTGACTAGGGGTGTGCAATGGGCCGGAGCCCCATCGGAGCCCCGGATCCAACCCGTAATTTTAAGGGTTTAAAGCGGGTTGGGCTGAATATGGGGCGGGTTATAAATGGGCCTTATTAATATACAAGGGGCGGACTGGATAAGGGTTTAGAGCTGTACAGTGCAATGGATTGTGATGTTATCGTAAACACTAAACAATACCATAGATTAATAGCAAATCATGTCTGGTAGGCTTTGTTTCTTTGAAATAGTGTCCGGTAGGCTTCATACTCCTATAATTAGATATTGTTCTTTTTAATAATCACCTCCTTTGTAAGTTAATTTATTAAATCTATCTTCAGTTAAATTTCTAAATTTGTTTGTGACTCTTGCAATATGCTGATGTTATAGTCATTTTTTTGTTTTTATGAATTTTTCTTGCAATTAATAAATGATATTTTATTTATATTTCGAGATATAAAATCTCCGTTCGTTAACAAAGTTCCCACAAGGAACATTTAAGAAAATTAAGAAAAATAAAATCTTTTAATGGTGGAAATATTATTTTAATGTATGATAAATTTGATGGAGAAAAAGTGGGGACCAAATCATGTCTGGAAAAGAGGGCTAAAAGAGGGTTGAAAACGGGCCTTTGTAAATTTAAAATGGGCTTTATTAATTTACAGTAGAACGCTTGCTGTCTTGCTGAGATATCACAGTTCTGCTAAATTACGACACTTGCCGTCTGCTGGATTGTTGTTAGATACCTTATAATTTGCATTCTGGCTAGTACAAATTATGTTCAATCCACTAAAAACCATTGTATAATATTTTGTTTATTTTGTCGGTTGATAAGTTCTGCCATATTTGCTTAGTTTGCAATCTGGCTAGTTATATACTTTGAAAATGCAGATTATATACAAAATAAAATCTGTAAATGTATTACCATTTTTTTTTTTGGAAATAAATGTATTACCATTTTTGCTTATCTAATCAGTTAATTAATTTCAGCCAACACTTGTATAATTTTTTTTAATCGTAGATAAGGTCGAAGTATTAAATACGTCCTTAAAATTTGATAACATAAACGGGCTGGGTCGGTCCGGATTGGGCTCAATGGGCCCAACCCGTTTTAAGCCCGTTTCTTATTTTGTAAGGCCTGGGCCGGACCGGGCCTTTTCTACTAGAGCCCGACCCGGCCCTTATCCGGCCCATTGCACAAGTCTACTCACGATGGAAAGGTTTGTTGCAGAAATTGAATCAACAGATACCTACTGCTTAAAACTTGCAATTCCTTCCTGGCTTCGAAATTGAATCAGTAATTTGTATGATTTAAATTCCTTCGAAGTTATAAGAATAGTATGGAGGAGTATTCCTGAACTTTGCAAATAGGACTATAGGAGTATTCCTGATTTCTAAAATACCATCAATCGAATGTCCTCCTGAACTTTGCAAATAGTATGGAACTTGTTAATATTATTATTATTATTATTATTATTATTATTATTTAGGTATTTTATTTTATTTTATTTTTTGCATAAGTAATATAAACGGGCCGAGGCCGGGCCGTGTCGGGTCGGGCTCGATTGGCCCGGCCCGTCTAAAGCCCGGATCTTTTTTGTAAGGCCCGACCCGACCCGTTTCTACTAGAGCCCGACCCAGCCCTTATCCGGCCCATTGCACAGGCCTAATGGTGACCCAAAATCATCAAATGAACTAAATATTATTGGTGATAATCAATTTTACTTACTAATATCTATCCATTCAATAATTTATTAACAAAGAAAATTAAAAGTCAATAGCCTTAAATTCAGGCATTTTGAAAAATACTATATTGAATAACTTACATCATATAGTCATCGTCTCTACCGAACCAAGTCCGGCGAAGTCCGGAATCATCACTCGCATCCACGATCGACCCACCAATGTTCAACCGGATAATATTTTCCATAGCTATTGAATCCGGAAAACTAAACGGGTTATTCAAATAATCTTGAGACCCACCCGTAAGATATGGAACCATATTGGATCCGGAACGGTTAACGTACAACCCATCGGGAACAGATATAATCTCTAACCCGTTTATGAACCCGAACCCATCCGGGTTACTTGGTGAGAAAGTTAGGTTTAGACCCTTTTGCCCGTCTCCTTCATTCAAAGAGATATAAATCTCTCTTACAAGCCCGTTTGTAACGGGCGCACTGGTGTTGGCGTGCGCGTTCGCGTTAGTCGTAACAGCGAACGTGCTAAAATTGCTTAAAATATTAAACCCATTAATTGTGAGCGAAAAAAAAGATGATTTGGTGTCTATGATGTCGTAGGACACGGATAGGGGTGGAAAGTAGAGGCGGACTAGTTTTGGGCCCCACGTAGTAACGGGTATGGAATATATTGTTGTGGCCTGAAATATTCGGGCCATGTTATAAGGAGTTGTAGTGGCCTCCACTGCTTTTGCAGTGGAGTTATTGGTGGCAGATAGCGGAGCGAGGATGAAATCCTGATCGCTCTGCCATCTGTCACCGTGGATATCGGTGATTTGTGGAGAATTTTTTGGTAGGCCAAAGTTGATGAGGAGGTGGTCGGGTGGTTTATATGGGGTTGTAATGGAATTTGTTAGTGTTGTGATGAAGAGGAAGGAAAGAAGTGTAAGGAGCATTTTAGGAGATAGAAAATTAAATGGTTTTTTTTTTTGAAGATAGAAAATTAAATGGTTTTGGATAATAGTATTTCTATCTAATCTATTTATCAATTTAAATTCAAAAGTGTGATTTTTGAGGTGTACTATTTTTAGAATAATAATTTTGTATAACACTAATAAGTATGTTGACCGTTTACTTTATCTTCTACATGACAAATTGGATACAAATATGAATTTGAGCACTTGAAAGTGTTATTCCAACTAAATTCATCATTTTCTTTTTGGCTTTCGCGAATTAAATTTGTTTAATTTTTATTTTTTGTAATATTATCAACATCACAAATTCTTGTGAGTGAGAGATGTTTTTTTTTGAGATATTGTCTTTGATTGGATCAATTCATAAAGCAAAATATTATCACATCACAATAATTTTTTCATAAATTGTTGTGAGAGACGGTATATTTGAAAGACGTATTAGATATATGGGTTAAACAGCCAATGAATACAAATTAAAGTGAAAATAAGAATATAAGCTTCTTATTTTAAAATCGTCTCTTTGAAAGACGGTCTCTCACAAGAGTAGCTATAATTTTTTTGTTATCAAAATGGTTATGGGCTTATATACACAGCCCAAAGTCGGAATTCGAGAAGAAGAGGTATTAGACAGACCGAACATGTTTTTTATCTAAATATTTAACTATTGGAAAAATTACCCAGAATAATACGATCTTTCACTGATTTCCCAAGAATAATACGAACTTTCAATTAACCACCAATAATAAGAACTTTGACATGCATTTTCCGCTGGCATACATGACCTGTTTATAACCCGTAGTACAGTTCTTTTTTTGACCGTTGCTCAGCAGGTTTCATCTCGTATTATTGGTGGTTAATTGAAAGTTCGTATTACCGGTTGAAATCTGCTGAGCAACGGTCAAATAAAGACCTGTACTACCGGTTATAAACAAGTCATGTATGCCAGCGGAAAATGCATGTCAAAGTTCGTATTATTGGTGGTTAATTGAAAGTTCGTATTATTCTTGGAAAATCAGTGAAAGGTCGTATTATTCTGGGTAATTTTTCCTTAACTATTTCTCTCTTAATTCTCTGTAAAATATCAATTATAAATATTGCATTATTTATTTATCACTATTAATTTGTAATATGTTTTATTTAATAAGTTAAAACATAGTCAAACATATTCATCTTAATAAAAAAATTATTAGTAATAATTTTTAAAAATTTTCATTATAAATAATTAAAAATATTAAAAATTAAAAAAATATCAGAAGAATTTGGTACTCCCTTATCAGAGAAATAGAAAAATAAAGCAGTGACCACTCACAAGTTGCATAAGACGTCAATGTTATGTAGAACAAGTCAAGAATGGCATGAAAGTAAAGCTAAATTATTGAATAGTTAATAGACAAGGACATTAACATATGAATATGTATGTCCAAATTTTTGATAGACAATTAATTAATGAAATATCATTTTTTTTTTCATTTTGTTAAAGCATTATTTAATAATTTCATTATTTAGATACCTTAATAATTGACCAAGAAAATATAATAAATTAAATTAACAAAAGTAATGGATAACCATTTATTAGAGGATATTATTTCTATTGATTATATCTATATGATGACTTATTAGTGTTTTTTTAGGTAAAATTATCGTTACTTTTTTAACATATAATTTTACATTAAAAAAATAATTTTAGGCTTTAAAAATAGTGGGCCCTTAAGTCGTCAGTGGCGCTCTTGTAGAAGAGTTGGACCTATAAATAGAGGTTTGTTTGATGAATGGTAATTGGTTGGATGCTAGAGCTACTAGTTGGTTTGATTAGCTCAAAAAATTGACTAATTTAATTTTCTACTTTTCAAAGCCAAATATTTAGGCCAATCAGTGTTAACTTTTTCCTTTCTATGCAGGGCTCTCTCTTCCTGGAGGTAAAATTGACCGCTTTTCTCTAGTATTCCCTCCCAAGGGAGTACGGGTATGGATTGTCCGTCACATTCCCTCACCCAGACCCTGTTTTCGAGCGAGATGTTGGGTTGATGATAATGATGATGATAATGATCAACTGTAACAAAAATATTTTGTTTGGCGTTTGGTTGCTTATTAGAAAAAATAATTGAGTGATAATTCCAAAATCCATCTAGTAGCGTTTGGGTTATGACTTTTGAGTTTTTTACCTTCCACTTTTTTTCTAAATGTCCAACGAAAAAATCATTTGCACGCGCGTTAAATGACAGTAGCCAGGACGCGCATGTTAAGTTGGATGTTTAAACAGATCAACATGGATAGGATTAGGAGCCATGTTTATCCATGTTTGAGACAAATACCAGAGGTTAGTTGCACCCATCTCGGCAGAGATGCGTGAAAATAAATTGAGATGATTTTGGCATGTATAAAGGAAGACCACTAACATGCGAGTGAGAATGGCGAAAAACATCACATTTGATAAAACATCACAATCAGTGGCGGACCCAGGAATAAAACTCAGTGAGAGCACAATCGAGAAAATAATAATTTTAAAAAAAAATTATACAAACCAAATTTTATTTTCAATTTAATCCTATAAATCAATACTTTATATTATAGCCTAATATTTAATAACTGATAGGCTAGTTCTTGAACAGTGCAGTGGTAGTTGTTTGTAGTTATAATTCTTTAAAACAAATATATAAAGGTTTCTTAATCATTCATTATGTTAAGGCGTCCCTGTTGGTTAGTGAGCGCATCTCTGCAACTCAAGGTCGCGTGTTCGAAGCCTCTTGGCAACAACTATTTGCAGAATTTTTATTTTGTTTCAAAAGTCAGTGAGGTCACTTGCGGGCGCGGGAGCCTTGTAGGTCCGCCCCTGATCACAATTGAGAAGAGAAAATTAAAAATAACATGAACAAGTTACATCTTTTTAAAAATTTAACTAAAGATAAAATTAGTTGAAGAGTTCGTATAATTGTACATGAGCATCATTAATTACCTTTCCCTTATTTATTGATTCTTGCCTTTATGGTTGTGTTTATATTTCTCTGGTTCATGCATATAAGCTATTACTAGTCTTAGCTTATTTTGTTTTTTCTTCGTTGTCTAGCCCTTTTAATTTCATTTGCGTGTTTCATAACTTCATTGAGTCGAAAGTTTTATAGGCCGCAATTTTTTACCTCTTTTGATAAGGATAAGGCATGTTAATTTTAATGATCAGAATACATTTAATATGATGATAATAAAATTTTTTAGGAAAACTAATTTTCAAAATAATATAATTACATTTTTTAATGACTCTTCTAAAATAAAAGTTATTCCCTCCTATTCTCTCTAAGTGTCCCATTTGACTTTTCACTATTTTTTTAGGTGGTCAAATGGGACCACATATGTAAGAGAAAAATGTAGAATATTTTAATTTTTATAAGTGTAAATTGGTGTTAGTATGTGTAAAGGTGTAAAAAAGTTAAGTTTAGTAGGGATAAATTGGTAAAGTTAACATATCCAAAATAGAAATGACATATTTAAGGTGGCTTGACCCAATAAGAAAATGAGACACTTAGGATGAATCGAAAGGAGTATATACTAATTTTTCACCAGCAATAATTTTATTAAGGTTTACATGTACATTTTATTTTTTATTTTAAAATAGGTGTTAAAATCCTAATATAAGTAGTATAAAAAAGTAATGCAGAGGATGCTCGTACCGTGATTACTCCCCTTCATTTTGAAATGTCACATCTTCCATTTTTTTTTTATTAATTAATATCTACACAATTAAATTACTCCATCTATCCTCAAATTTTGCATTAATATTCTCGTTGAAATTTAAAGAAATTGGTTCAACTTTGGTTCAACGTTCAATGTTGATGATAGTTTTCCAAAAAAAGAAAAAAAAAACTCATTTAGTTTAGGTTAACCAAAGGTATTACTTAATACTCCCTCCTATTCACAGAGAATGAGACATTTTCTTATTGAGTTAATTTACTGAAAATATCTCATTTCTATTTTTGTCATGTTAAGGAATCAACTCAACGAAAAGCTTAAGCTGATGGTTAAGGCCCCAAGATATGTTATATACTCTAACACGCCCCCTCACACGAGAGCCCTTTGGGCTAGAAGTGTGGATGCAACACAGGCCCCTCCTCATACCTGGTGCTAAATATTCCACTTTAAATGAGGGGTAGTTGAGATTCGAACATGTCACCTCTTGTCATACTGGCTTCTGATACCATGTTAAGGAACCAACTCAACCAAAAGCTTAAGCTGATGGTTGAGGCCCCAAGATATGTTATATACTCTAACATGTCATTACTTTTTACCCTTTTACCCTTACTATAACAACACAACAATACATAAATATCAATACTCTTTATGAAAAAATAGAGTTTTCCATCCACTTTAAGGTGGTCCCCCACCTCTCCTTGATTTTGGTGCAAAAATTAAATGTTTTATTCTCTATGAATAAAATTGAGTAATATTTAATTTTTTGACCCAATTAATATAATAATACTAATATGATACAAATTTCCAAATAACTAACTTAAACGATCATAATAGTCAGTATATCAAACATTAAGTCTAACTAATAACAACTCCAACCAGTAATCAACAAACTCTTTAATCAAAATTGAAAGAGCTTTCAGATAGTTTTGAAGAAAGTATTGACATATGATGGCAAAAAAAAAACATATTTAAGAAAGTATTGACATATGAATGGGTGTAAGTTGCAGGCTTTCAGATAGTTTTTGGATCCTCTATCTTTAAAGACCCTTTAGAGCCGGAGGACTTTCTGACCGCACTCTCCTAATGGGAATGAGTTGCCATCAACCTTCCCTCCCCAAACCCTGACCATGATGATATGTCTATGAGCGAGATAGACTGAATATAATGATGATATGAAATTAATCTACTATTTATAGCTTAGACTAGATAGAGATAGAACGGGTACATCTAATTAAAGGAATGCATTTTCCATTTGTAACTTGGCACAAGCAATTACCAACTTGAATTTTGGTGCGGCAGACTGGTTTCGTATTCAGAGATTCATTGATATCATTGAGGCATTCGCCCTCTATATGAACCAAATTGAAGCACAAAAATATCAACCAAAATAAAAGAAAAATAAATGAAACAGATAATTTAATCTTACTCTTTTTCATTTTTTTTTTTTGTAATATAAATGAGGGGGATGATTAAATGGAATTTATATCTCAAACTTATATAGCAAAATGAAATTAATATTGAAATTATTGATAGTAATCCGTACTAATTTTGAAAGAAAAATACAAAAAAAAAAGGGTTTTTTGTGAATTACAGCCTCAAAGTTTAGTCGTTTTGTGAATTACAGCCGCAAAGTTTTGTTTTTATGAATTACAGCCACCAAGTTTTGAAAGTGATCACCATTACGGCCAGATGACCGATTATGACCGTTGACCAGCCATTTTACCTTTGACTTTTCTTTTTTCTTATTTTAACTTTTTTTTTGAGTTTTTTTTTTCTTTTCCTTTTTTTTAATTTAATTTCTCTATCCTCTTCCATCTTAATCCTCTTCCATCTTCATCCTCTTCCTCCTTCTTCTCCACCATGTTCATCCTCTTCCTTTTTTTTCTGATTTTAATTTTTTTTTGAGTTTTTTTTTTTTAGTTTTTCATTAAATTTTTTTCCCCATTTTCGCTCCTTCTCCCCCAATTACTCATTCTCCCTCCACCTCCATTGTTGCACATTAAAAAGCTTAATTTTTTGAACTTAATTTCACATTCCTCACATTACCCAGTTCTCAAATTTTTCTAATGTTTGCCCCATTTTACTGTTTTAGTAAATGTATCATCTTGCTTTGTTTTAGGTTAAGAAATTGTATAATTTCAACATTTTGAGTTGCAATTGAAGTTTAATTTTTCTAGGTTACACTTCTTCAAATCCCAATTGAAGTTCTCAACTTTTTACTCCTTTTAGATTCTAAATGGATTGATTTCAACATTTTGAAGTTGCAATTAAGCTTTATCTTTCTGGGTATTTCCAAAAATGGAAAGAATAATGGGGGATGCTACTAAAATAAGGAAAAGGGGTTGTTCACCATCTTCATCAACATCATCTGTGATTCAAAACTACAAATTCAAAAGAACAATTTTAGCAAAAAAGAAAGGAGGAGGTTTGAATAGAGGTGGAGGATCTTCTACACCAGTGTCTGCAATTGTTTATCACCAAATTAATTGAATGGAAGATTTAGGTCAATTTAAAAAATCAACCTAGAAAGTTTATGGAGAAATGGGATGAAGAGAATGAATGAGTGATTGGGGAAGAAGGAGAGAAAATGGGGAAAAAAATTAAATGAAAAACTAAAAATAAACTCAAAAAAGAAAAGGAAGAGGATGAACATGGTGGAAAAGGAGGAAGAAAATGAAGATGGAAGAGGATGGAGAAATTAATCACCAAATTAATTGAATGAAAGATTGGGGGAGAAGGAGTAAAAATGGGGAAAAAATTAAATGAAAAACTCAAAAAAAAAAATCAAAATCAGAAAAAAAAAAAAAAAAAAGAAAAAAAGAAGGAAGATGAACATGGTGGAGAAGAAGGTGGAAGAGGATGAAGATGAAAGAGGAGGGAGAAATTAAATTAAAAAAAAGGAAAAGAAAAAAAAACTCAAAAAAAAAAGTTAAAATAAGAAAAAAGAAAAGTCAAAGGTAAAATAGCTGGTCAACGGTCATAACCGGTCATCTGGCCGTAATGGTGGTCACTTTCAAAACTTGGTGGTTGTAATTCATAAAAAAAAAAAACTTTACGGCTGTAATTCACAAAACGACTAAACTTTGAGGCCGTAACTCACAAAAAAACCCAAAAAAAAAATCTAACTTGAATTATTGTTTAGACTTGGGTCCATACGTAGGGATAAGAGATGTGAGGTATGTATTGACTATTGTCCTTACTCCTTAGTAGTTGAACCACAAGTTCAATAGTACAAAATTGAAAAATATTAATATGAAGTATACCAAAAGCAACGAGTATGATTTGGGGTTTGGGGTTCGACACCTAACGAGTGCATATATCAGTTGAGGGTTTTCTTGACTGCGCGCATCTCTCTTTACTCTTTCCTTAGAGGAACGAGTATGATTTGTCCGCATCATTTTAGAAAAAGAAAACCCCCACTCGAACCTTGCCTTGTGCGGGATACTAGGAGTGTCATTTACCTTTTTATTTCTTTTTATACAAATTCTAAGGTCACATTAAGATTATTTTGATTGGGCTGATCTATTATACACTTACAATTTTATAGTAATAAAAAAATCTTAAATTTATTAATTATAACCTTAAAGTTATCAATTTATCATATATTCATTTCTTTCGATTTCCCGATCTGACTTGAGCGTCGGAAGGGTTTTCCGGGAAACCACCCCGGGCAAGGCTAACGTTGTATTGCAGGATTTGAGGTCTCATCAACGGAAGGATCATTAACACTTTCAGTATATTGACAATCGTCCTCGATTACACCTATCTCCGGGTATTTTAAGTGTCTTTTGCACTTCCTTGTTTCATTACCGATATAAGGTGATTTATTAATCTCACAAATAACCGTTATTTACTTAGACTTTCTCATAATTTTCTACTGAAATTTAAGGTAATATATCATAATTGATTGAAAATTTTTACATTACACCATGGATATGAATGAAATTACATATCGATTATTTTAGCTTTTTTGAATTATAAATTACATATTTAAGTTTAATTGTGTTAAATATACATGTCGCAATTTCTGTTGTCGCCATAAGCATAATATGATGATTATAAATCTATTATTAGGAAAATTAATTTCAAAATAATAAATTTACACTCGTTAACGACTCTTCTAATATAAAAGTCATATTACCTCCTATTCAATCCATTAGTCCATTTGATTTTTCATACTTGCCGAGACAACATTTTAATCTTTAATATCTCTAATTATTTGTAAATAAAAATTATAAAAAGTAGATATTAATAATCTTTGTATTGAGACGAATCAAACAACATCTTATACGACTATGTTTTAAGTTGAAGATTAAGAATAAAATATAAATTAAGAATGATAAGTGAATTGTGAAAAAAAATCAATGAACTAATGGATAAAATAGGAGCCACCGAGGGAGTATTAGTTTTTCACCAGCATTCATTTTGATTTGGGTCCAGTTGTCTTTTATTCCCATTCATTTTGAAATGTCAAACTATACATTCTCTCTTTCTTCAATTAATATCTAATAATTAAATTACGCCATCCATCCTATAATTTGTACTATATATATATTCTCGTTGAAATTTCAAAGAAATTGGTTCAACTTGGGTGGAATGTTGAGGCTAATTAATGATAGTTTTTTATTAAATTTTTTTTAACAAATACTAATATAAATATAAACTTGTAAATAACTAACTTAAACATCGGGCTTAACAAGCGACATATTAATTATTACTTCCAACTAATCAATTCAACAAACACCTCCAACCAGGGTCGGCACTAAGGGTAGGCAAGAGAGGCCGTCGCCCAAGGCCTTATGTGAAAATGCAAAATTAATAGTTGTAGAAGGTTTATATAGATTATAAATTATAAAAGAAAAGGGCTCCAATTTGCTATTTCGCCAGACCCCAAAATATATAGTGTCCGCCCTGCCTCCAACGACCAGTAATCATTTCTCAAACAATTAATTGTTTAATCAAAATTGAAAAAACTAGAGCATATTCAAATTCAATCAAGCATTTCAAATTAATTTGACATACAACTATTAAAAACATCCTATCCATATATGATTAATAACAATATTTAACACTTCTCAAAAGATTAAATCAAAGTAGAAGTAATTAAAGACGTATATATATATACATATAATTGAAATCTCAAATTAATTGTTGAGAAAATAAACTACAATTTCACCGAGCCAAATCGAACCTCACCTTTGAAGACTTTTCATTTCATCCTCTCGTGACAAAAGTATATTGACGATATTAATTCTCGAACCAGATCCTTGTCTATAGAGATTCTCAGACCACCCCGATGAAAAAAATAATACAAAAATAGAAACATAATTTTGAAGAAAGTATTGACATACAGATTTAAAGGTGTTTTGCAAATTAGCTTATTGAGTAATTTTAGCTTATTTTGATGTAAATAGAGGGTTGAGTGGTCAAACCAGTCAATGCTTGTTTGGTGAACTAGCTAGTTGAAACAGTTTATTGATATGAATAAGCTATTTTTGAACAAGCTGATTATAGCAGCGAATTTAAGTTCAGCTGGTCAAATCAGCCACTAAAATCGATTATCAGTTGCCAGCTATCAACTGTTTGCCAAACACCCTCTATAAATAGTTAGGTAGATTGAATTCGAGTACATCTATTGTAAGCATTGCAATTTGTATCTGTAACCTCGCACAAGCAATTAGCATATTGAGGATCGGTGCGGCAGACTG
>CM025931.1:695679-708053 GCA_000753965.2 Amaranthus hypochondriacus | reverse complement strand
ATGATACACATACACTTGTAACCTCTAATGAAAATGAAGAGACAAGATAAAATATATATTATATATTGCATACTTCCTCTGATTACAAATAAATTATGGTAATTTTTCATATTTTGTTATTGTACGAGAAAAAAATATAATTTGAAATTTATTTTATCCGCCTGGCTGCATTTTTTATAATATTAAATTTCTTTTATTTTTAGTCATCTATAACTTTATATAAAAACGATTTCGACAAACACATTAGAATGTAAAAAAAATATTTAAGTGCAAATAAAAAAAAATAAACTAGTGCGTAAAATAAAATAGTATACACATTCGAACACTCCACAAAAGTCAAAGATATCAAATAAATCTGATTATTTATTAAATGCTATAATGGACATATAGACTCGTGTAATGCATGAATTTATAAGTATGAAATATATAGAAATAGAACTTAAAAAAATAATGCAAGTATATAGTATCATGAATATTTAATTTATCAAATACGTGATTTTTTTAACACAAAAATTTTTGGAAAGGAAATTTTTGTGTTTTGTTTTTATAAAAAATTATTTATCAAACACATCACTTTTTCATTCATATATTAGGTTATGTATATAGAATTAATATAATAAATTACATAAATACTTTATCTGATTTAGACATTTAGCCTCAATATAAAAAAATCAGTATCTAAATTAGGTAAAAATTTTGTCATCCACTAAAATCATTTCATTTATCAAGACTCCCTAAGAGTGATATTTTCCAGCACTTTTATTTAGTACGTATGATTTACCAACAACTTGTTTGGTTGAAAATTAAGAAAACTTATATAAAAAAATTATTTTCTCTGAAAGTTACTTTCTTTTACGTTCATTGAAGTTGTAACATAAATCAAGAGTTATGGACACTGCATTCTTTTTCTAATGTTATTGATAAATGTAATTGTTTTTCGGTGCTCCCTTGAAAGATCGTCTTTTCTAAAAAAGACTCTCAAAAGTCTAATTCAAATCTATATTTAAAGTTGTAACAATATATATTTAGAATTGAACTGGGCTTTTGAGAGTCGTATTTACAAAAGACGGTCTTAAGTAAGAATCTGCGATTTTTATTTGAGACGATCTCTCTATAGATGCTCATAATACAGGGGTCAAAAGTCCAATTCAAATCCATGTTTCATGCTATGGTGACCCAAAATCATCAAGTAAACTAAATATTATTGGTGATAATCAATTTTACTTACTAATATCTATCCATTGAATAATTTATTAACAAAGAAAATTAAAAGTCAATAGCCTTAAATTCAGGCATTTTGAAAAATACTATATTGAATAACTTACAGCATGTAGTCATCGTCTCTACCGAACCAAGTCCGGCGAAGTCCGGAATCACCACTCGCATCTACGATCGACCCACCGACGTTCAACCGGATAATATTTTCCATAGCTATTGAATCCGGAAAATTAAACGGGTTATTCAAATAATCTTGAGACCCACCCGTAAGATATGGAACCATATTGGATCCGGAACGGTTAACGTACAACCCATCGGGAACAGATATAATCTCTAACCCGTTTATGAACCCGAACCCATCCGGGTTACTTGGTGAGAAAGTTAGATTTAGACTCTTTTGCCCGTCTCCTTCGTCCAAAGAGATATAAATCTCTCTTGCAAGCCCGTTTGTAACGGGCGCACTGGTGTTGGCGTGCGTGTTCGCGTTAGTCGTAACAGCGAACGCGCTAAAATTGCTTAAAATATTAAACCCATTAATTGTGAGCGAAAGAAAAGATGATTTGGTGTCTATGATGTCGTAGGACAAGGATAGGGGTGGAAAGTAGAGGCGGACTAGTTTTGGGCCCCACGTAGTAACGGATATGGAATATGTTGTTGTGGCCCGAAATATTCGGGCCATGTCATAAGGAGTTGCAGTGGTCTCCACTGCTTTTGCAGTGGAGTTACTGGTGGCAGATAGCGGAGCGAGGATGAAATTCTGATCGCTCTGCCATCTGTCACCGTGGATATCGGTGATTTGTGGAGAATTTTTTGGTAGGCCAAAGTTGATGAGGAGGTGGTCGGGTGGTTTATATGGGGTTGTAATGGAATTTGTTAGTGTTGTGATGAAGAGGAAGGAAAGAAGTGTAAGGAGCATTTTAGGAGATAGAAATTAAATGGTTTTTTTCTTATTTGAAGATAGAAAATTAAATGGTTTTGGATAATAGTATTTCTATTTATTTAATCTATTTATCAATTTAAATTCAAAAGTGTTATTTTTGAGGTGTACTATTTTTAGAATAATAATTTTGTATAACACTAATAAGTATGTTGACCGTTTACTTTATCTTCTACATGACAAATTGGTAACAAATATCAATTTGAGCACTTGAAAGTGTTATTCCAACTAAATTCATCATCATTTTCTTTTTGGCTTTTCGCGAATTAAATTTGTGTAATTTTTATTTTTTTAAAATTATCAACATCACAAATTCTTGTGAGCGAGACATGTTTATTTTTTTTGAGATACTGTCTCTTGTCAAGAACCAACTCAACCAAAAGCTTAAGCTGATAGAGTGATGGTTGAAGTCCAAGATATGTTATATACTCTATGGTTGAAGTCCAAGATATGTTATATACTTTCTAACATCTTTGATTGGTCAATTCATAAAACAAAATATTATCACATCACAATAATTTTTTCATAAATTGTTGTGAGAGACGGTATATTTGACAGACGTATTAGATATATGGGCTAAACAACCAATGAATACAAATTAAAGTGAAAATAAGAATATAAGCTTCTTATCTTAAAATCGTCTCTTTAAAAGACGATCTCTCACAAGAGTAGCTATAAATTTTTTTTATCAAAATGGTTATGGGCTTATGGCTATGGTCATTAGCCTATATACAGCCCAAAGAATTGGAATTCGAGAAGAAGAGGTATTAGACAAATCAAACATGTTTTTTATCTAAATATTTAACTATTTCTATCTTAATTCTCTGTAAATATCAATTATAAATATTGCGCTATTTATTTATCACTATTAATTTTTAATATGTTTTATTTAGTAAGTTAAAACATAGTCAAATATACTCATCTTAATAAAAAAATTATTAGTGATAATTTTTAAAATTTTTCATTATAAATAATAAAAAATATTAAAAATTAAGAGAAATAAAAAAATAAAGCAGTGACCACTCACAAGTTGCATAAGACGTCAGTGTTATGTAGAACAAGTCAAGAATGGCATGAAAGTAAAGCTCAATTATTGAATAGTCAATAGACAAGGACATTAACATATGAATATGTATGTCCAAATTTTTTGATAGACAATTAATTAATGAAATATCATTTTTTTCATTTTGTTAAAGCATTATCTAATAATTTCATTATTTAGATACCTTAATAATTGACCAAGAAAATATAATAAATTAAATTAACAAAAGTAATGGATGACCATTTATTAGAGGATATTATTTCTATTGATTATATCTATATGATGACTTATTAGTGTTTTTATAGGTAAAATTATCGTTACTTTTTTAACATATAATTTTACATTAAAAAAATAATTTTAGGCTTAAAAAATAGTGGGCCCTTAAGTCGTCAGTGGCGCTCTTGTAGAAGAGTTGGACCTATAAATAGAGGTTTGTTTGATGAATGGTAATTGGTTGGATGCTAGAGCTATTAGTTGGTTTTATTAGCTCAAAAAATTGATTAAATTGCTACTTCTCAAAGCCAAATATTTAGGCCAATCAACTGTAACAAAAATATTTTGTTTGGCTTTTGGTTGCTTAGAAAAATAATTGAGTAATAATTCTAAAATCCATCAAAAATATTACCTATAATAGCCTTTGGGTTATGACTATTGAGTTTTTTACCATACATACACTTTTATTCTAAATGTCCAACGAAAAAATCATTTGCACGTGCATTAAATGACAGTAGCAGAGACGCGCATGTTAAGTTAGATGTTTGAACAGAGCAACATGGATAGGATTAGGATTTAGGAGCCATATTTTGAGAGAAATACTAGAGGTTAGTTGCACCCATCTCGACAGAGATGCAAAATAGATTAAGATGATTTTGGCATGTTCAAAGAGAGACCTCTAACATATGAGTGAGAAGGGTGAAAAACATCACAGTCGATAAAACATCATAATTGAGAAGAGAAAATTAAAAATGACAAGAACAAGTTACATCATTTTTAAAAACATAACTAAAGATAAAATTAGTTGAATACGTCCTATAAGTGTACATGAGCATCATTAATTACCTTTCCCTTATTTATTGATTCTTGCCTTTATGGTTGTGTTTATATTTCTCTGGTTCATGCATAAAAGCTATTACTAGTCTTAGCTTATTTGTTTTTTCTTCTTTATCTTGCTAGTCTTTTTATTTCATTTGCGTGTTTCATTGAGTCGAAGGTTTTATAGGCCGCAATCTTTTTACCTCTTTTTATTAGGATAAGGCATGTTAATTTTAATGGTCAGAATACACTTAATATGATGATAATAATTTTTTTTAGGAAAATTAATTTTCAAAATAATATAATTACATTCTTTAATGACTCTTCTAAAATAAAAGTTATATATTAATTTTTCAACAACAATAATTTTATAAGGATAACGTGTGCATTTTATTTTTTATTTTAAAATAGATGTTAAAATCCTAATAAATAGTATAGAAAAGTAATGAAAAGGATCCTCATATTATCATTACTCCCCTTCATTTTGAAATGTCACATCTTCCATTCTATTTTTTATTAATTAATATCTACACAATTAAATTACTCCTACCATCCTCAAATTTTGCATTAAATATTCTCGTTGAAATTTAAAGAAATTGGTTCAACTTTGGTTCAACGTTCAATGTTGATGATAGTTTTTCAAAAAAGAAAAAAAAAACTCTTTTTATTTAGGTTAACCACAGGTATTACTTAATATTCTCTCCTATTCACAGAGAATGAGACATTTTCTTATTGAGTTAATTCACTGAAAATATCGCATTTCTATTTTTGTCATGTTAAGGAATCAACTCAACGAAAAGCTTAAGCTGATGGTTAAGGCCCCAAGATATGTTATACTACCTCCGTTCCATTTTAGTTGCACCATTGAATTTAGTACGTTTTTTAAGGGTCGTCAAATCAATATGGTAAAAGTAGATATAATGTATATGATTAATGGTGATATGTTGGGTAAAAATAAAAAAAATTATTATAAGTAGATAGTGGTTATGACTTGTGGGTATATTAAATAATTAATGGAATGATGTATGATTGATGGTGATAGTGGGGGTATGAATAAAGTGAAGATAAAATAAGTAGATTATTATTGCCAAAAATAGTAATGTTGCAAGTAATATGAAACTTCCAAAAATGGTAAGTGTTGCAAGTAAAATGGAACGGAGGTAGTATACTCTAACACGCGCCCCCTCACACGGGCTAGAAGTGTGGATGCAACACAGGCCCTCCTCATACCTGGTGCTAAATATTCTACTTTAAATGAGGGGTGGTTGAGATTCGAACCTGTGATCTCTCTTGTCACACTGGCTTCTGATACCATGTTAAAGAACCAACTCAACCCAAAGCTTAAGCTGATGGTTGAGGCCCCAAGATATGTTATATACTCTAACATGTTATTACTTTTTACCCTTTTACCCTTACTACAACAACACAACAATACATAAATATCAATACTCTTTATGAAAAAATAGAGTTTTTCATCCACTTTAAGGTGGTCCCCCACCTCTCCTTGATTTTGGTGCAAAAACCAAATATCTCATTCTCTACTAATAACAGCTCCAACCAGTAATCAACAAACTCTTTAATCAAAATTGAAAGAGCTATAGCATAAGTAAATTCAATCAAGCACTTTACATTAATTTGACATATAACCATTAAAAACATCCCATATATTAACAATATATTTTTTTTCCACACAACATATTACAATCGAATGCGAGTATTTTAGATATAACTATAAGGATTCTATCATACCCCCGATGAAAAAAAAAACATATTTTTGAAGAAAGTATTAACATATGATCATGGGTGTAAGTTGCAGGCTTTCAGATAGTTTCTGGATCCTCTCTCTTTAAAGACCCTTTAGAGTCGGAGGACTTTCTGACCGCACTCTCCTAATGGGTATGAGTTGCCGTCTACCTTCCCTTCCTAGACCCTGAACATAGTGATATATATGTCTATGACCGAGATACACTGAATATTACGATGATATGAAATTAATCTACTATTTATACCTAGACTAGGCTAGATAGAGATAGACAGGGGCGGACCCACTAAGAGACAAGGGGGTACAGTTGTACCCCCACTTTGAAATTACTGCAAACTTTGAACGGTCGTCATTTCTCGCTTGATTGTCGAAATTGGGCATATAATATGTCGTTGGAAAGCTCTTGAAGTCTAGTTTCTAATGCCGCAAACTTTGCACTAATACGATTTTTCTATAAAAAGTTATGATCAAAAGAATGAACATGTATCAAATTTCAGCACAAATAAACTTCAAACAATCGTCATTTCTCGCTCGATTGTCAAAATTGGGCATATAATATGTCGTTGGATAGCTCTTGAAGTCTAATTTCTAATGCCGCAAACCTTGCACTAATATAATTTTTATACAAAAAGTTATGATCAAAAGAATGAACATGTATCAAATTTCAGCACAAATAAACTTCAAACAATCATCATTTCTCGCTCGGTTATAATAAAATTTAAATAACAATAACAAATAATAATAACATTTATAATAAATAAAATAAAAAAAAGGAAAATCATACAAAAAAAAATTAGGGGTGGCGATTTTAATAAAAGGGTGGCGACAAATAAAAATGCCCTTCTAATTTGGTATATTGGATATTTGTTGGACTTTATGATCTATCTTGCCTTTTTTGCTTCCTTGGTTTTGGTACATGCTTAGCTTCTAGTGGGAAATTCATTTGTTACTATAAGTGTGAAGTGGGATTTTTTTAAAAGAGAACGAGAAAGAGTGAGATTTTTAAAATTAGATTTTTTTTTGTTATTTCTAAACATGTTTGTGTTAGTTATATTTGAAGGACTCAACATACTGTATTGGAAATTTTCACAAAATTTAAGAAGCATTTTTCAAAAATTTATCTTTTTTTTTTCTTGGATTTTTCTATTTTTATTTAAAAAATCTTTAGATGACAACATTATCTTTGAATTTTTCACAATTGACTTGCATGAGTTGGTCAGAATATTTGAAAAAATTTTCGCCCATCGTTTGTGATGCTAGAGACTTTAAGTTGATTAGGGTTCATTCCTTCAAGTGTCACATGACTGCCCAGCGCAAGTATTTTTATTTTTATTTTTATTTTATTTTTTAATATGGGGTAGGTTGATGGGAGGGGAGGGCTAGGTGAGATTCGATGGCAAGACCTCGTTTGGAATTCCTGGGTCCGCCACTGTATGACGTTCGTGTTTTGTACCCCCAGTTTGAAATTCCTGGGTCCGCCACTGGAGATAGAACGGGGACATTTAACGAAAGGAATGCATTTTCCATTTGTAACTTGGCACAAGCAATTACCAACTTGAACTTTGGTGCGGCAGACTGGTCTCGTATTCAGAGATTCATTGATATCATTGAGGCATTCGCCCTCTATATGAACCAAATTGAAGCACAAAAATATCAACCAAAATAAAAGAAAAATAAATGAAAGAGATAATTTAATCTTACTCTTTTTCATTTTTTTCTTTTTTTTTTTGTAATATAAATGAGGGGGATGATTAAATGGAATTTATATCTCAAACTTATATAGCAAAATGAAATTAATATTGAAATTATTGATTGTAATCCGTACTAATTTTTGAAGAAAAATACAAAAAAAAAAATCTAACTTGAATTATTTTTTAGACTTGGGTCCATACGTAGGGATAAGAGATGTGAGGTATGTATTGACTATTGTCCTTACTCCTTAGTAGTTGAACCACAAGTTCAATAGTACAAAATTGAAATTTTATTAATATGAAGTATATCGAAAGCAGCGCCATGTGGAATAGAAGGTTTGGGGTTCGACACCTAATGGGTGCATGTATCAGTTGAGGGTTTTTTTTACTGCGCGCATCTCTCTTTACTCCTTCCTTAGAGGAACGAGTATGATTTGTCCGCATCATTTTAGAAAAAGAAAACCCCCACTCAAACCCTGCCTTGTGCGGGATACTAGGAGTGTCATTTACCTTTTTATTTCTTTTTATACAAATTCTAAGGTCACATTAAGATTATTTTGATTGGGATGATCTATTGTACACTTACAATTTTATAGTAATAAAAAATCTTAAATTTATTAATTATAACCTTAAAGTTATCAATTTATCATATATTCATTTCTTTCAATTTTCCGATCTGACTTGAGCGTCAGAAGGTTTTTCCAGAAAACCACCCCGGGCAAGGCTAACATTGTATTGCAGGATTTGAGGTCTCATCAACGGAAGGATCATTAGCACTTTCAGTATATTGACAATCGTCCTCGATTACACCTATCTCCAGGTTTTTTAAGTGTCTTTTGCATTTCCTCGTTTCATTACCGAAATAAGGTGATTTTAACTGTTATTTACTTAGACTTTCTCATAATTTTCTACTGAAATTTAAGGTAATATATCATAATTGATTGAAAATTTTTACATTACACCATGGATATGAATGAAATTACATATCGATTATTTTGGCTTTTTTGAATTATAAATTACATATTTAAGTTTAATTGTGTTAGATATACATGTCGCAATTTCTGTTGTCGCCATAAGCATAATATGATGATTATAAATATATTATTAGGAAAATTAATTTCAAAATAATAAATTTACACTCGTTAATGACTTTTCTAATTATATAAAAGTCATACTACCTCATATTCAACCCATTAGTCAATTTGATTTTTCACACTTGCCGAGACAACATTTTAACCTTTAATATCTCTAATTATTTGTAATTAAAAAATTATAAAAAGTAGATATTAATAATCTTTGTATTGAGACGAATCAAACAACATCTCACATGACTATGTTTTAACTTGAAGATAAAAAATAAAATATAAATTAAAAGTGATAAGTAAATTGTAAAAAAAATCAATAAAACTAATGGATAAAATAAGAGCCAGTGAGGGAGTATTAGTTTTTTGGGTCGAGTTGTCTTTTACTCCCATTCATTTTGAAATGTCAAACTATACATTCTCTCTTTCTTCAATTAATATCTAATAATTAAATTACGCCATCCATCCCCATAATTTGTACTATATATTCTAATTGAAATTTCAAAGAAATTGGTTCAACTTGGGTGGAATGTTGAGGCTAATTAATGATAGTTTTTTATTAAATTTTTTTTAACAAATACTAATATAAATATAAATTTATTATAAATAACTAACTTAAACATCTGGCTTAACAAACACCTCCGACCAGGGTCGGACTTTAGAGTGGGCAAGAGGGGCCGTCATGTCAAAATGCAAAACTAATAGTTGTAGAAGGTCCATATAAAATATAAATTATAAAGGGAAAGAGCACCAATTTGCTATTTCGCCATGGACCTCAAAATATATAGGGTCGGCCCTGCCTCCAACAACCAGTAATCATTTCTCAAACAATTAATTGTTTAATCAAAATTGAAAAAACTAGAGCATATTCAAATTCAATCAATCATTTCAAATTAATTTGACATACAACTATTAAAAACATCCTATCCATATATGATTAATAACAAGATTTAACACTTCTCAAAAAATTAAATCAAAGTAGAAGTAATTAAAGACGTATATATATATATATAATTGAAATCTCAAATTCATAGTTGAGAAAATAAACTACAATTTCACCAAGCCAAACGGAACCTCACCTTTGAAGATTTTTCATTTCATCCTCTCGTGACAAAAGTATATTGACTATATTAATGCTCGAACCAGACCCTTATTTATAGAGATTCTCTGACAACCACGACGAAAAAAAAAATTACAAAAATAGAAACATAACTTTGAAGAAAGTATTGACGTACAGCTTTAGAGGGTGTTTTGCAAATTAGCTTATTTTGGTGAAAACAGACAAACCAGCTAACGCAAGTGTTTGGTGAACTAGCTAGTTGATACAACGTATTGATATGAATAAGCTATTTTTGAACAAGCTGATCATAGCAGCGAGTTTAAAATCAGCTGGTCAAATCAACCACAATAATCGTTATCAATTACTAGCTATCAGCTGTTTGCCAAACACCTTCTATAAATAGTTAGGGAGATTGTATTCGGGGATGACATCTACTGTATACAAAGCAACTTCCAACCTTGCACAAGCAGTCAATATATTGAGCATGGGTGCCGCAGAATGGACGCTTACTCCGGGCTTCATTGATGTCCTTGAAGCATCCCTTAATATGAACCACATTGAAGCTCAAAAATAGCAATGTAATAAAAAAAAGAAAATTAAATAAAGAAAATAATTTCAATGTATTATTTTTCATAGTGTTTTTAAAAAAATAAATTGATGGGGATTTGGGATTATCAAATGGAATTTATATCTCAAACTTATATAGCAAATGAAATTAATAAATATTGAAATTATGAATAGATATCCGTACTAATTTATTGGAAGAAAAAAAAATCTAACATGGAGGGTCCATATTAATAAAGTTATAGGATAAAGATATGTGAGGTCCTTAGTAGTTGAACCTATGTCATGTGCAATAAATAATTGAAAAGTTATCCATACAATAGTATTTCTTTTTATATATTTTTTAAATGACACGAGTTTTAGGTTAGACTATTTTGATTGGACCCATTGATATGTACACTTATACTTCTTCCGTTCTGATTTACTTGTTACTATTGTATGGGCACAAATATTAAGGAGTTACTATGTAATGATGAGTAGTAGGTGGAAAGTTGCTTTTTTGAAATTTTTTAATATTATTTCTTGAAAAATGAAAAAGAAAAATAGGAGTAATTAGATATAGAGTAAGATAAAAGTAGGAGTAGGTATAACTTTAAATGATTGCATTTTTACTAAAAAGGAAATGTAGCAAGTAATATGAAATTTCTCAAAATGGAAAATGTAGCAAGTATTATGGAATGGAGGAAGTAATATTAATAGGATGATCTTCAAAAAATAATATTACTAGGATACAAACTCGTGCAATGCATGGATTTTTAAATACGTTTATATCTTAATGAAATTTTAGACGAATAAAAATATTAAATGAATGTGCATAATAAAGTATATACATACTTATATTGTAATTAAAAAGGAATAAAATATAAAAAAAACACGAAATAGGTTGTTAATAAATAGTTTATAGGTTTTGAAACACCTCTTTATATATAAGTAAAATTGACTGAATTGAAATTCATGCAATTATTAATCTTGTCATTGTTATGAATTCAGCGTTTTATTATTGAAAAAAAATAAAATTGTATTAAAATAATTTTCAAATAACCGTGATTTGCAAATCACCACAAAAAAAGGAATAATATTAAAATAATAAAAATCTAAAAAGATAAATTAAAACAACAAATCTCCATCCTAACATATCCTACCACACAAGGATGATTTATTAATTAACACATAACCGTTATTTACTTAGACTTTCTCATAATTTTCTACTGAAATTTAACGTAATCTATCATAACTGATTGAAAATGTTTACATTACACCATGGATATGAATGAAATTACATATAGATTATTTTGGCTTTTTTGAATCATAAATTACATATTAAGTTTAATTGTATTAAATATACATGTCGCCATTTCTGTTGTCGCCATAAGCATAATATGATGATCATAAATCTATTATTAGAAAAATTCATTTTAAAATAATAAATTTACACTTGTTAATGACTCCAAACTAAGATTGATAAATAAATTGTGAAAAAAAATCAATGAGACTGATGGATAGAATACGAGGAAGTATTAGTTTTTCATTTTGAAATGTCAAACTATATACATTCTTCTCTTTCTTCAATTAATATCTAATAATAATTAAATTACGCATCCATCCCATAATTTGTAATATATATATATATATATATAATATATATATATATATATATATATATATATATATATATATATATATATTATTATATATATATATATATATTATATATATATATATATATATATATATATATATATATTATATATATATATATATATATTATATATATATATATATTATATATATATATATGGATAAGTTCCAGTGCGAACTGTGCTTAAGTGTGAACCGTGCGAACCTTGTTATTTTTGGCAAAAAAGTGTTGCTATTTTGTGTGAAATTTTTATGATAGAAAAGTAACAGCTTTTGATGTAAAAGTAACATTTTGTAAAACTGTTTCTTTTTGGCAAAAACGTGTTACTTTTCAACCATAAAAATCAA
>CM025931.1:669074-691472 GCA_000753965.2 Amaranthus hypochondriacus | reverse complement strand
TTATAATATTAAAGCTAAGTAATTACTTATAATCTTAAATTAAACATCTATTAGATAAATCAATTGATTGATTGTATGAGTTTGTCTCATGGTGAGAGGGCTCAAGAGCACAAAATTGAGAATTACAATTGAGAAAATCTCTCTAAAGTTGTTGGTTCTTAACTTTTTGGTTGACTTTTGACTTTTAGCTTGTTGGTTCGCAAACAGTCAAAAAGGGCTTTTAAAGCAACATTTAAAGCTACTAAAAAGTTGGCTTTTAAACCAAAAATAAAAATATCGGTATACATACTTGTAATCAAGACATTTTTATCATTGTAATTGTTTCATATTTTAAAGATTCTACATGTATCAATATTACCATCAATTGTTTTGATGTATAAACAAATTATCAAAGACCAAAACTCCAAAACATATTGCATTAAAAAAAGAGCAAAGTAGTCCACGAGATTTGTACTCAGGATACTTTTTGGTATAAACCATCAATGTCAATGTACAATTAAATTCAATCCAAAGTTAACATACACAAACATGTATCTGAGATACTCCCATCCAATTGTAACATATTACGTGGAAAAATCTCACCATTAACAGTAAATATAATGAAAAGGAAGAAGTATAATATATATATCTATAACAAATCGCTAACATTATTTGAACATCTTAAAGAAGTCATTAAACAATTATAATAAAAAATCAAATGAATACAATTTTATTATTGTAAAATTACATATAGATTTCACAAATTCTTGTGAAAAACGGTCTTTTTATGTATAAACAAATTATGAAAGACCAAAACTCCAAAACATATTGCATTAAAAAAGGAGCAAAGTAGTCCATGAGATTTGTACTCAAGATACTTTATATTTATTTGGTATAAAACCATCAATTACATCAATGTACAATTATTAAATTCAATCCAAAATTAACATACACAAAGATGTAGATACTCCCATATATATATACTTCATTCGATTTTTATTAGTTGCTACATATGGTGATATTTTTTAGTGACATGTTGTGAGAAAAAATGTCACCATTTATATGTATATTCCTAAAACAAATTGCCAACATTGTTTTAACATCTTAAAGTCATTAAATAATTATAATTGGAATGAACATAACTTTAAGCGCGGGTACATCTATTGTAGGGAGTACACCTTCCTTTGGTGACCGCACATAAGCAATTACCATACATACCAACCTTGCAATATGGTTTTGGAGTTTTAACATTATTCTTCTTTGTAATGCATTGAGCAGAAGCTATATCTCCATTGAAGCTTAATATTAGCAGCGTAAATACAAGGATAAGTTGCAAAATTATGTTCTTATTTTTCATGGGGTGTTTTTTGTATATGTTCAAATGGAACTTATATAGAAAAAATGAAACTAATTAGAATTATATTTGTAGTAGTCCTTACTAATTTATTTGGAGAAAAATACAAAAAAAAAATGAAAAAAATCTAACTTGTAATTTTATTGTTTAGAGGGGTCTATACTAAAGTAGGGATAAGAAATGTAAGGTGTGTATTGACTAGTGAATACTACTCTGTCTTATATAATTTGAAGCAAAGAAAAAGCACAAAAACTTGCATAAGACCGTCTTAGAATAAGACGCGGCTCAATATGGAGTCCATCAGCTTTTTTGACTTAATCTGTGTATTTTTCAATTTTGCTCTTAGAGGTATCAATTTTTACCTTAAATATATCAATTTTGAAAAATTGATATATTTAAGGTAAAAATTGATACCTCTAAGAGCAAAATTAAAAAATGCACAGATTAAGGAAAAAAGCTAATGGACTCCATATTGGGCCGCGTCTTATTCTAAGACGGTCTTACTCAAGATCTGCTGAAGAAAAAGTTATTGTTTTTTAAGAAAAGGGTAGATAATGGTAATAAATAAAGAGAGAGAATGAATTATGTGGTTGAAATTAAAAAATAGTTAAAATATATAGATGAGATTAAAAGAAAATGATTGGTCATAATTCAAAAATACAAATAATGCAAATTAAGTGGGACAGACCAAATGGAAAATCCTGCAAATTAAATGAGATGAAGGAGTATTAAGTATTGTCCTTAGTAGTTGAACCACAAGTTCAAGAGTATAAAATTGAAAATCTATTGATATATTTATGTTTATACAAATTCTTAAATGCAAGACGATCAGCTACAGTTTTAAAGTAATCACTCTTTATAGTTTTAAAATAAAATGATCACTTTTCGTAATTTTTAAATAATTGCTTATAATTTTAAAGTGATTGCTTATAATTTTAAAGTGATTAATTATATAAATGAGTTTATTCATGGGTCTATCTCAGGGTTAGACAGTGTGGAAATGTTCTTTGATCACCTAAGAAGCTAAGCTATGCACTTGCTATATAAATATCAAGATGTTGATTTTGTGTGGAAATGTTGCCTAAATTTTTGCCAATTGTATTACACGTTGATTGTTAGAATGCACATTCACAAAATTCAAAAGTAAGATAAAATTCTATAGAACTTTTAACCATTTTGCTTTTTTGAATGAATCTGTAATTAAACTCGACTTTAGTTATAGCTAAACATGAATGTTAAAATTTGTAAATAAGATTTCATGTCATTTCTTAGATCTCTAGTTAACCTTGTAATTTTCATAATTAAATTGACTAATAAATTCAGCTCACCTATAATTTTAAAAAATCAGAATAACTTTTTTGACATACAAACAATTAAACTATCTTAGATCAAAACTCCAAAACATACCTATTGCAATTAAATAAAAGGAGCAAGCTAGTCCATGAGAATTTGTACTCAAGACACTTCATATTTATTTGGTATACAACCATCAATTACATCAATGTACCATTAAATTCAATCCAAAATTTAAACATACACAAAGATATATAAATGTATAACTAAATTAAAACAACAATTTCTCTAATAACATACATCATCATCATCATACCCAGTGTTCCCGCACATAGATAAATTAATCTATGGTCAGGGATCGGGAAAGGCGATCACAAAAGTCCTTCGACTCAAGAGGAGTCTTCAAAGATAGAAACCTGCAAATTTCGCTAATAACATACAATTTTCTTAATTTCATCAATTAATCATAATTCTTATCAGAAATTTATATAAAATAAATTGGTTCGGAGGGAGTAATTCTTATCAGACTTCATATATGAATATACACCATCTTCATCATACCCAGCAACTCATACCCATAAAGAAGAGCACGGCCAAAGAGTCCCCCAACTCAAGAAAAAATGAGATAATATTCCGATTTTGTAACTGATAGAACCGAGTGGTACTAGAATAGGTTAGGAGTAGAGGTGTTCAATGGGGCGGGTCGACCCAACGGGTCAAGTGTCGGGTCACATTTTGACGGGTCATTAGCGGGTCGGGTCAATAATGGGGCGGGTCATTAACGGGCCTTGGTGTAAAGGGTTGGGCCGGGACGGGTCGGATAATTATAAATATTAGTTGCGGGAAAAAAATTAACCATTTTTTTTTATTTTTTAAAATATTATTATATACATAAGTAAGTCGGCCCAATGGGCCTAAAATTTAATAAAAAAAGCTATTCTATGAACTTTTTTAAAAAGGGTCAAAGAGGGTCAAATTTAAATGGGCTTGACCCGCCCCAGCCCGTTTATCATTTGACATGACCCGCCCCGCCCTGTAGAACACCTCTAGTTAGGAGCGCGGCGACATCTATTGTAGACAATACACCTTCCTTTGGTGACGGCACATAAGCAATTGCCGTATATATCTTTCTGGCAAAATGGTTTTGGATTTTTAACATTATTCTTCTTTGTAATGCATTGAGCAGAAGCTATATCTCCATTGAAGCTTAATATTAATAGCGTAAATACAAGGAAAAGTTGCAAAATTATGTTTTTGTTATTTTTCATGGTGTGTTTTTTTTTTTTTTTTCAATTATATGATTGTGTATGTTCAAATGGAACTTATATTGCAAAATGAAACTAATTTTAATTATTAATAGTAGTTAGTAGTTGAAACGTTAACTAGGGTATATACTAATTAAAGTAGGGAAAGAGATGTAAGGTGTGTATTATAATATTATTGACTAATGACTATATTGTACTTAGAATCTAGGGCTGTTTCTGATCATAGGTAAAGTAGGCATTTACCTAGAGCCTAGAGTTAGAAAGAGCTTTAAGGTTAAAAAAATGCTAGTTAATGAAGTAGACACTTAAAAATCTGCAATTTATGAGTAGTTTTTTTTTACATTTAAAAATTATATGAAACGTTTAAGTTTTTTAATGTAAAGTATACTCCCTCCTATTCTCATTATTAGTCCTATTTTCAAACAGGGTTAAGTCACACTATTAATCTCATTTCTATTTATAGTATGTATTTTTGACTTTATTATCCTTATTCACACTAACTTATTATAATAAATCTAATGAAAAATCACTGACAATTCACTTTCTATTTTTTCTCTCTCTTTTTTAAGTGGTCCCATTTGACCCAACATAAAAATTGGTGAAAAGTCAAATGGGACTAATTGAAAGAATAGGAGGGAGTAATATATAGGGTCCATCTCTGTTATTTTTCTAACCACTCGTTTGAGTTCAGAATCGACCCTTCATAGAAAGAGTCCATTTCTTTTGATTCGCCTAGGGCTCATACAATGTAAGGGACGATACTGGTGAACCACAAGTTCAATAGTATAAAATTGAAAAATTATTAGTATATTTATGTTTATACAAATTCTTAAATACAGATGTTTTTATGTAAAATTACTTCGATTGGTCTGGCCAATGTAGACTTATAATCTTATAATAATCATTTTTAATTTTAATTGACTAATTATTACCTTAAGACGATCGGCTACAATTTTACAATTTTAAATTAATCAATTATATAAGTGAGTTGATTTTATGGGTCTCTCTCATGGTGAGAGACAGTTGGGAAATGTTCTTTGATCACCTAAGAAGCTCAAGCTCTGCACTTGCTAAACATCAAGATGTTGATTTTTGTGTCGAAATGTATCCTAAATGTTTGCCAATTGTATTACACATTATTTATTAGAATGCACATAGTAAGACTTTCATAGGTCTTTTAACCATTTCGCCTTTTTAATCAATCTGTAAAAAACCCATAATTTACCAAGAATCAACCCAAAAAAAACCCATAAAAACTCATAATCAATCCAAAACCAACCCAAAAAAACCCATAAAAAGCTTTAAATGAAGATGACCCCCAAAGTTCGAACCTTTCTAGGATAAACGAAAGTTCGAACCTTTAGAAGCAAATGAGGCAAAGTTCAAACCTTTAAAATCAATTTTTCCTTAAATAAAAGCAGCAAGCTTGTCCATGAGAATTTGTACTCAAGACACTTCATATTAATTTGGTATACAACCATCAATTACATCAATGTACAATTAAATTCAATCCAAAATTTAAACATACACAAAGATATATAAATGTATAACTAAAATAAAACAACAATTTTGCTAATAACATACAATTTTCTTAATTTCATCAATTAAAATGCTATGTTTGGAAATGAGGATTTGATTTGAAAATATAGATTTGACTCAAAATTAGCGTTTGGCAAACACTAGAATTTCAAACTTGGATTTGAGTCAAATCCACGATTGTTATCAAAATGGTTTTAAAATAAAGATTTGAGAATGACTTTCCAAACCTCGTCAGATTTAGGTAGCGCGGGAACATTTATTATAAGCAACACACCTTCCATTGGTGACCGCACATAAGCAATTACCATACATACCTGCCTTGCAATATGGTTTTGGAGTTTTAACATTATTCTTCTTTGTAATGCATTGAGCAGAAACCATATCTCCATTAAAGCTTAATATTAGAAGCATAAATACAAGGAAAAGGTGAAAAACTATATTTTTGGTTTTTTTCATGGTTTTTTTTTCTTTTTAATTATATGTATATGTTCAAATGAAATTAATATCTCAAAGTTATATAATGGAATGGGAATATTTTTGGTAGAATTGGATAAATAATGGATCAATTTGACTAACTTGCATTATTATGTTTTAATTGTTCATGTTGGAAGATAAAGGGTAATAGTTGAACCACAAGCAAATAAAAAATTCTACCGACAATTATATGTTTATATACTCCCTCTGTTTCTTTTTTATTGTCCATTGTCCTTATTCGGTCAGTTTGCTGTAATTGTCCACTTTTTATTTTTGGTAAAGATTTTTTACCTGAAATACCCTTAACCACTCCAACTTATATTATTTAAAATACCCCACCTACCACTTTTTCAATTATTATAATCACTTAGATACTCCAACTACCATCTTTACAATTATTATAATCACTTAAAATACCCCACTATCATTTTTCTTAATTTGCGTGCCCACCAAAAAGTGAACAATAAGAAGGGATGGAGGGAGTACATAATAAAAAAATTGAAAATAAATATTTGTACTTCCTTGGTTTCATATTAGTTGTAATTTTAGCAAAAATGATACTATTCATTCATTACTCTTAATTTGTGATTAATTTTTATTTTATTGGTTAAATATAGTCAAGTGAGATGTTGTTTGATTCGTCTCATTGCAATGATTATTAATATCAAATTTTTATAATTTGTTATTATATGTAATTAGAGATATTAAGGATTGAATTAATGCATTGAATTGCGTGAAAAAGCAATTATTGCAAGTAAATTGGATCGGAAGAAGTATTATAGAAGTAACAGTTTGCAAATTACAACTTTAGAGTTTAAATCGTTTATGAATTATAGTCACAAAAGTATAAATGTTTATAGCTCCCAGACCGGCCAAATCACAGAAATCCGACTATTTTAACCTAAAATTCGGACCCCTAACAAAGTATCAATGTTTACAGCTTCCAGACCGGCCATATCACATAAATCCAACCATTTTAACCTAAAATTCGAACCCCTAATATAGTTAGAATTTTGTAATTTGACTTGAACATTGTATACAATGATACTTTAATGATTATAATTCGAATAAAAAACATTAAAACTGTAATTCGCAAATTATACTTTATATTATCATTTTTTTTATTTATTAACTTTTGCCATTAGGTGAATGGTCCTTTTTTACCTGTTGAACTTTGTTTTAGTGCTGTTATGATTGGCGGTGGGAGGAGAAAACGACGAAGAGATCAAAATTGTGTTGAATGTTGTCGTTTTGAAGGTTTGTCATTATATACTTCTTCTAGATTTTATTAGTTGCTACATATAGTGACATTTTGTGAGGAGAAATATCACTATCTGTAGCAACTATTAAAAACCAGAGGAAGATCTAGATTTAGTGGCATTAAAAAATATCACTACTTCATATTTGAGTGTAATAATTATTGATTATTTTAAATTTCATTATAAAGTGAGTTAACGACATTTTATTTGGTTTCCAGTGGCATATGTAATTGTCACTATAGTTTATAGTGACATTTGCAAGAAATGTCACTAAATCCTATATCTCAAATAGCTTTAGTGTGGCTTTTTATAATGTTGTTAAAAGGGTCTAATAAATGTCACTAAATCCTCTATAAACACTATAAAAAATTTAAAATAGTGACATTTAAATTAAATATCGCTAGACTATCCCACTAAAAGCAAATTATGTTGTAAGTGATTAAATTGAGTTAGTTTAATAAAAACATTATACTATTTTTTCCGGGTCCATTTGCCTTTTTTATTAGTGTTAATTAATAATTATAATGTATCAGTTTAGAGCATTTTTTTGAAACTTTCTTAGAATGAAACATATCCATATATACAAGGAGTTAATTCCTAATAAAGCATCAATTTTTTGATGTACAATAAAATAAATGTTTAAACTAATCTAGTATGATAATTGGCTCGATTTGGGACTCTTTGACCGCACTCTCCTTTATGGGTATGACTGTCGTATTTCTTCTCTCTGCAGACCTTGACTATAGTTTTTTATGAGCGGAATACGCTGAATATGTTGATGATAATATTTAGCTTGATGTATTACTATTTCACAATGAAACCGTTTTAAATGAAACAAAGATTGTTTTCCTAATCCATCCCTTAGAGCAAACTTAACAAAATTAAAAAATAAAAAAAAAAAGAAAAACATAATTTAGAAATATGTTCTCGCATAGAGTACATCAATCTTAATATTTCTTTATTTATAATTTTACTTCTAAAATGTAAAGATGTACACTATGCTATTATAGACTAAATCTATACAAAACTTTTACCATTAAATAAAGATATTCAAAGCAGACTCGATGATCCAAATTTTACCCGATCTTGTGACTGTACCTGATTTGATTCAACATAAAAAATAGATTAACAATTATGTAAACACCAACATGGATATATAAGACCCAATTTTAAATCGGTCCAGAACATCTAACCTGAAATCGATCCGATAATCCAAATGAACACTTCTACCCCTTACTATCGGTAGTCCGCAGACATCTACGGTAAGCAGTGCACCTTCCATTTGTAACATCACATAAACAATTAGTATAAAAAGGATGGCGATTGTTGGTCCTGCAAAATGGTTTTCGCCTTAGAACGTGATGTTTGTTTAGGATACAACTATTAGCACTTGCTATTTTGCCATTCAAGCTTAATAATAGTAGTGTTAATACAAATAAAAGCTCCAAATTTTTCATGTTTTTTTCTTCACTTTTTATGATCAAATGGAAGTTACATGTAGCTCAAATTTATATACTTGAATTAATTTATTTTTAGAAAAGAATTGGAAGAAAAATAAGAAAGTTAAGTTGCATAATTACTTAGAGGGTCCATTTGGATAAAAGTCTTCATAGTGGAAGTTAATGGTGTTTTTTAGTGGAAGTTAATGGATACTCATTAATTGAACATAAGTCAAATTAATGCTTTTACTCATTAAATTAAATAAGAAAAATTATATATACAGTCCTAAGGGCTATATATAAGAAAAAAATCTTATATTTAATTCATATAATTTAATATTATTTTTGCTTTGAAAACATAAGCATTCAGTTGTTTTGTAATTTCCAAATTAGATTTTCTTGAAAATTTGCTATCATTAATGATAAAAAAATTTGTTGATTTTTAAGACTGTAAATATCATTACCCATTAAATAAAGGAAAATGATATATACAGCCCTAAGGGCTGTATATAAGAAAGAATCTTGTATAATTTCAATGTAATTCATTATTATTTTTGCTTTGAAAACATAACAATTAATTATATTTTATTATTTTATCATAAATTTTTTCTTAGAAATTTAAAATAACTATAAAAAAATATTAATTAGTCTCAAATTTCTATACTAGATTCTTTTGAAAACCTAAAATTATTGATAATAAATATAATTTACTAACTTTTATGTACAGCCCTAAGGGGCTGTAAATATCATTACCCTTAAATAAATATTATTTTCATCACTCTAATTTATCATAATGCACCCAGATCAATATAATACAAAGAATTATAAATTGGCCTAGTGTGTGGTTAAAATTTTTTTCCATTTATTCATATACCACAAGATTTTAATTCTCACCTCATATAAAAATATTTAATATTAATTATTTCACAAATTCTTTAACATGTTAGTGTTCAATTATAAAACTTTTTGGTATATTTTTTCTTATGAGTAAATGATACGCTATATTTTTCTATCGTTTTCTAATGGAGGGGCCCCACATTGGAATATGTTAGACCCATTTATAGTATACTCTCTATTGGTGCGGCATGTTTGTAATTAACTAGATTTATTGAAAATAAATCCCATAATTTTATATTAATCTGATTTTGTAATTTATTTCGATTTTAATTCAATTTTAAAACTAAAATAGTAATTATTATGTATAAATTAATGTAAACATAATATTTAATTTTGAACTAACTCGATTGTACATGATCCGAAATTAATCTAATATCGACCCAATAACACCCATAAACACCTCTAATTGTGACTTATAGGTGGTAATAATTTAGCTTTTTATGTTTGTATTAATTAAGGTATTAATCATAGGCGTAAGTGAGCTGTTATTTGTTAGCCTATCGCATTCTATACTTGTCATCAATTATTTGTAGTTTTAATAATTTGTCATCAATTATTTGTTGTTTGTACCATGTCACATGCAAGCTAGCTAAGGATTTCTTATTTTAACTCTTCTAACGAAAGAATATTTTGTGGTATAAAATAATATCATAATCATCATCATCATCATCATACTCAGTGTTTTCCGTCCATAGAGAACTATAGACAAGGTCTGGGGAGGGAAGGACGGCGGCAACTCATACTCATAAAGGAGAGCACGACCAAAAGGAGTCCTCCGGCTCGAGAAAACATGAGGAGAAGAACTCTCAAGGATTCAGTAATCTAAAACATGGATAAGACGCCTCCAACTACCTAGATCTGTCCCTAGTCAGGTCCTTTGAGAGGTTCAACTCATGCATATTAATTTTAATTAATAAATTTTAATAAGATTTGTCTACATATATGTTTGTTGAAATTATTTTTAATAGTTTTTGGTCAACCATAATAAATTAAAATTCTATACACAATAATTATCTATAACGTGTGGTAATTTATTTTGAATTTTGTTCTAAACTTCCAAATAAATTTATAAAAGTGTATAATTCATAAAATTACTTTCCCCGATTTTATTTTCCCTTAGATTTTTCCATCCAACTAAACAAAAGAAAACTACCATTAAAAAATAATAATTTTATTAATTAACTAACTTTTAGTAAAAATATTATAGCCGACATCAAACAAATTGTTAATGTTGATTATGTTTCACTTAGCTTGTTATAGTTTGATCAAAACTGTGAGAGTTTTTTGGTCAGATGCAAGTGCAACAAACGAATTGAAACGTAAATTTAAAAAGCTCTTGGAAATGATAGAGAGAAAATAAATTTGTTTAATGTCTTTGATTATATAAAAATTATTGTATGAAATAGTATTTCTCTAAGACACGATCCATACATAACAGAATTAGGTAGCTCAATTAATACAAACTATAAAAATTTAAGATTTCTTATTTTAAGTCCAATTCTTTAAAAGATGGTATCTAAAAAGAGTGTGTATATTGATTATTATAAAGTAAATTTTACATATATGTCTTATTAAACTAATAATAAATAGAGTGATAGATAGACAGCCGACAACATAGTGTAGAATGTTCGTCGGTAGTGTGGCTATTAATAATATTTTTTTATTTAATTTTTATTTTTCTACAAATATTTGTTTTCAACATTTATTCCCAAAAATTAATAATTCTGAGTCTAAATTTAATTAAGTTGAACCAAACCTGATCCAACCTAATAAAAATGACCCAAAATTTCATTTAAACACATTCAAACATCTGATTTTATCTCAATTAGAGCATGTATGATTTTTCTTAAATAAAGTGTTTGATTTTTCCACCCCATCTATATATATATATATATATATATATATATATATATATATATATATATATATATAATCATCTAAAAGAAATAATCTCACCGTAAAACTCCCACAAATTTGTGGAAAAAACATATAGGCCAATTTATTTTTTCTGGTAGAAAAGTATAACTTAGTTCATGCAATGCCCAAAAAAGCATTAACTAAACCCAAAAGCCTCAAAATTTTCAACACATACACCAAAGATCTATCGGTTATTTTCAATTGAAAATTGACATCAAACATTAATATATTCTTTTTCATGAAACAAAAAGGATAATTATTTTCGATTGAAACTCAACGACAAACAAAAAAGTTACAAAGTTGAATTTACATATCATTATCATTCTGAAAACAAAGAGATCACTTTTGAAAGAAAATCGAATGCAAACATAAAGAAATTACAAATTCCAAGCATTGACATTTGGCATATATAATTCCTCCGTTCCATTAAATTTACTATTAATAGTGACACTTTCCTACATAATATATCATTATTAGTTTCAAGTATTTTAGATTGAAATTGGACAGCAAACATCAAGAAATTACAAAATCGAATTACATATCATTATTATTTTGAAAACAAAGAGATCACTTTCGAAAGAAACTTGAATGCAAACATCAAGAAATCACAAACACTAAGGCATTGACATACTTCCTCTGTTCCATTAAAGTTACAGCTGATATTGACACTTTCTCACACAACATATCACATCATGATTAGTTGCAAGTATTTTAGAACGAAGGTAATTTATATAAGTATAAAGTTACCTGATCTTACAACCGAACCTGATTTGATTCGACATAAAAAATAGATTAACAATTATATAAAAACCAACATGGATATAAGACCCGCTTTTGAATCGACCCAAAACATCTAACTCATAATCGATCAGATGACCCGAATGAACACCTTTACCGCTAAGTAGAGATAATACGCGGACAATCGTGGTAAGGATTGCACCTTCCATTTGTAACATCACATAAGCAATTACTATAAATAGGATTGGTTTTGCAGTATGGTCTTGAACTTAGAACATTATGTTTATTTGTGATGCAACCAACAGCAAAGATATCCCCATTAAAGCCCAAAAATAGCAGGGTAATTACAAGGAAAAGAAATGTAGGATTTATACTCTTGTGCTTTCTCATGGTGTTTTTTCCTCACTTTTTTGTTTAGTATAAAATGGGGATGGATGAGCAAAATGGAGTTTATATATATATCTCAAACTTTATAGTCCCTTCTACAAGGGTGAAGGTCATCAGATCGGTTTCGAGTCGGGTAAAAACAGAATTTTGTGTTCACATTAGTTCTTTCTTTATTGTAAATCTATACAAGTTGACGGTTGAGTATGTCAGATGGGTTCTATTTTGAACATCTCTAGTCCCTCTAGCTACATCATGTGTCTCATTATTCGTGATTTGCATGTTTGCTGATATACTAATTTAAATTGTTATATCTCTAATTGTGTATAATTACAAACTAAAAATTATGAAAAGTTGATATTAATAACAAGATCTTACTTGAATATATTTTAACTTATCAAGAACAAAACAAATTAAAAGTGATTGATGAATAGGGTAAAATCATAAAGTAGATAGACAGGATTAAGTTCATAACTTAAACTCGACTTTGACCAGACTGGAAAATTGGAGTAACGATATTTTAAAACTAACTTGGACCTAAGTACTGATTTTAATCGATTCGAGGCACTTAACCTCAAACCGATCTGATAATTCAAATAAACAGCTCCGATCTAGAGAAAGTATATTAAAATGAATGTCTTTGGGATTTTATAATTTCTCTAATTTTTCATCAATTCTTTGTGGAGTAGTTTGTACCTAGTCACATGCAAGCCAGCTAAGGAAATCATTTAATCTAATGAAAGAATAATTTGCGGTTTGTGTAAAAGATTCTATAATTACAAAAATTAATAAAAGTTATCTACAATAGGGATAATTCTATAATACTCATAGGTCAAGGCGGATTTGGCATGGTCTATAAGGGCTCAATAGATGACGGAACTACCTTAGTCGCTATCGATCAACTTAACCCAACATCGAAGCAAGGGGCACATAAGTTTTCAAATGAAATCGAGATGTTGTCGAGATTAAGATACGTGTGTTTTGTGTCTTTGATTGGGTATGTGACAACCAGGGCGAAATGATCCTGATTTATGAGTACATAACACACGTGATATCCTTCGAAATCACTTGATGTATAAGAAGGTCGTCGAGAGACTAAATGATCATCATGATCACAATAACACTCCTTTGCCATGGAAGCAACGTCTTTGAATTGTTTAGGATCAGCTCGAGGCTTACATTATCTCCGAGCACGTAAATGGTGGCGAACCCAAGTGTCCTCCGATTGATCATTCAATATCTAATATTAAACTTCATGCAAATATGTTATTATCAATTTTAGGTGAAAATTAATCAAACATTCCAAAAGAAAGAAGTAAAACAAGTGTTTTATATTTCCATATATTCATTTTGAATCAATCCCAAAAGGGAAGGAATGTATACCAAAAATGGAAGTCATCTTCCTCGCATCGAAGCTTGGAAAGTTAAAAGAAACTAAATGTAACAATCGATATACATAGTAGTTGGCTATTGTCCCGCAATATCAGAAACAATCTTTTTGTTAAATTAAGGATACAATCGAGTATATCCGACTTTCCAAACTTCGTATATGAGGAACCCTCTTAGTGACATTCGAGTAATGAAATGTTATTGCTATTGTCGATTACAAAATCACTTACTAATGTGATCCGTAACGCATAAATGATAAATCGTTGCTAGATTATCAGAAGCTGGATACTGAAGTAATCGAACCAAGCCCCCAAACGTTTTGATTGTTGTGGATGGCGATTAATAAAAGAATGCCCAAAGAATACATGGCCAAAAGTGAGTAAAATTTCTAGCCATTTTGAGTAAAAATCTTTCATGGTAGAACAAATGGTCAGGAAATGTTGTCATGTACACCTATTCCTCCTTCGCGCACAATCGTTCTGCATCACCAAAATGGACGTCAATTTTAAAAAAAAAGAAAATAATCAGCGCGATAATATTTCCGAAGCAATATTCACCACTGCTGTCTATTTAGGAACATCATAATGCAACCTAAAATGACCTTACGCAGCGCGGATATTGCTTTGGATACATCGTCACACTAGTAACGGTTTATGGGTTGTAAGATATGTAATCATACTGAGATATTCGTAAGCCAGTATCATGGAGGTTCCCCAAGCCGACATACTAAAAAATCTTGGACCGAATCCTCGATATAGACCTTTCCAACCTTCATCTGCGATCAAGTTTTTTACTACTTTAACTGCATTTTGTCCGTTTTCTTCTCCCATTACCTGCAAAGTCGTGTCAAACATGGAAGAACGGAATCATAGTTTTTTATAATGTTATGTCGGAACAACATCATAAGTGTCCATGAACGGATCATTTCACAACTCTAGAGTCTAGATTCTAGACAATCATAGGCGAGCATAAATCACAAGCCATCGCATTTCGTAAGGCCAGGCACAATACACGAGTGACAAGATCAACCATAGTAGTTACTTATTTCAGCACAATACACAGGACCGAACCTAAGACCACAGCCTTATCCAAAGCAGAGTTATACCCAATAGGCCAATAGTAAGATGACAGCTAAGCTGCTAATGACAAAGCATCAATAAAACCAAATTATCCTCGTAAACACAAATGCATTTTAGTCAGGAAAATTACCTGGACCTGCAAGCGAGTTTTGATGGTATCTAAGGGAGTTGTAATGCACGAAGCCGTGGCACCAGCAACAACACCCCCGGCAGCTTGAACACCCACAATTTCCCCTAAACTTGGAGTTTCTTTCGGCTCAGCCCCATGTCCTAAAATCCTGTACATATTATAGCCAAATGGTTTATATAAAAAAAACGCAAGCTAAATACTTTAGATATGAGACACAAGACTACTATTTAATCCACTTGAAAAGCTTAATAAGGTTTCACTTTCATATAAGCCTCCGTTGAGCGCATCAGCATATTTGTCGAAAATTATTTACATTAAGACAGTGATCACTGATTACCTCTTTCACAAAGATAAACCCGTCCAAATATTTAGCCGCATACATATACATGTGTACAACTACTTAACGTGATGTTCAAATGTGCAAGCATGCGGGAGTCGGGGCCCATGACATGAAAAGCACTAGCCAAGGTCCAAAATTGTGAAAACCATACAAACTTAGAACTACCTCCAGAACAAACGTTGGCTAGATCCATAGCTGGCCCACCATACGGCACTTGAAGGAGAATATGTGATCACTGATAGACCAAACCCCCTATATAGCCCTCGAACACCGTCAGCCTTAATTACCTTACGCACAACATCAACGCCGCCATTATATGTTGCATAGCCAGAATATCCCTGTACCATCAACTTTTGGCTAACCTAGTTTACAGAAAGACATATATAAGCCAGAGGATGTATAGGTAAATAACGGTTATTTAAGAAAGTAGTAAATCACCCTTATGTGTCCCCATTTTATAGAAGGGCTTTTGAGATTTTATTTTATCAAACGAGCACACAATAATTATCAAACGGACAATTTCTAAATCCTGGGATATGATCTTAAGCAAATAAGACCATTGACAACAAAGAAATTGCAACATTTACCAATCAGACATACCCATTGAGACAAAACAATAACACGAAAACAGCATCCAAACAGAATTTTTCTTGCTACTAATGCCAAATAGAACATACCACGTCAACTGGTACAAAAACCGCCTGGGCACAAAATGATCCCATCATGCCAGCAACCCCATTTGCTATGGCTGCTTGCGATGGTTCAGACAATTTAAGTGGTTCAACCATCCGGAAAGCTGCCACCTTTGTAGTCTCCAAAGTAGTTAGGAATATAATCCTGGCTGGAATTGCACCAGTGATGACTGTGCCAAAACCTCTGTACAAACCGGGCACTCCATCAGCTTTCAAAATGCCTTTGGCAACTGAAAACGCATTCCTGTCAGCAATATCCTTGGAAGCGACCTGGAGCCTAGTCTTTACAACAGAAACAGGATATAGTGCCAATGTAATCCCCGTAAAAAGTCCAGCACCAACAACATAAAACTTTGTCTTGTCAAGTCTGCAAATTGGTCGTATGCAAAATTCAAAACTAACAATCAAAAAGATGAAAAAAAAGTCAAACAGAACTAGGAAGAAAAGTCGAGCTTATTAGTTGCACAGAAGCACTACAATGGTACTGACGTGTTTATAAGATCAATCACTAAGTGACCACGACTTCCCACAGGACTTTCTAGTTTCATACTCCATAATTTGTATATAAAATAGAGGAACAATCAACACATACTTCCTGTATAGCAACTCATACTGCTCCAGCATAACTATGAAATGTTCGGAGAGTTGAGTCGCCAAAATAAAATGGAAGTTGTGCATCAATGGTGGATCCAAATGCTAATGTGAAGGTAGAATAACCAGTAGTGGATCTTGGACAATAAATTAGAGCGGGCCAAAGTACTATCCAAAGAAAAAAATAGGGAGGCCAAGATTTAATTTCCAAACCTTTGTTTGAAAATTATACTCATAACCACTCAATTACATATTTTTATTGTACGAACTAGACAATATTTTGATTGTATAAAATGATCCAAAAATTTCTAGAGCGACCAAGCCTCTTTGGGCCCCACAAAGATTTGCCACTAGAATAACAATGAAGCAAAGGCTAACAAGGGTACATCATTTTCTGAAAAACCAATGGCAACTAATCTCATGAAAATTGAGTCAAAAACATCATAAAAGTATGCAACACTACTTTGAAGAGAGTCCATGGGTGTGCTAGCAAATACACACACATGTCAATCTGTTAATTTGAACGTTAAATTCCTCAATTTGTGGTGTTGCGATTCAAAATTTGGTGTTGTTATTATTGTAGACATCACAACAATGTCAGTCATAATCCCAAAAGATTGTTAATTTTCTAGAGATAGGTTAAATTCGTGAGAAATACTTGAGCGTTGCAGATAGTTGGGCTGGAAAGGCAGCACTTTTACTCATCCACTTTTCAGGTTAATTATTCTAATGGATAGAGATAAACAAGATTTTTTGGTCATCCTAATTCGCAGAGAACCGTCAATTCAACCAGAATCAAAGATGTTGTGAATTTGGTTACTGCACTCACATAGAAGAGATAAAAATAGCCGACACGAACCCCAAATGAGTGGGCATAAGTCAATACTCAATATACGAACATTAGACCTTGAATTCAGAAGCCTTGGAGAAAATGATACCAGATCAAAATTCAAATGCTGTTTCCACTATTAAATTCATCGATAAATTTCGGAGACACAAAACCCCTCATATAACTTAACTACATTGCCAAGAATATGAACATAGATCATTGGAGAAGATCCATAACAAAACTTCATATATGTGATAGAGGGACACCCCGAAAACTCTTTGGCTAGATGCACCATCAATTCCAATCATACCCAACTGAAACACAATCTTTACTCCCATCTGAAACACTACCACTCTCCATTTTCCACTGTCCCAAAGGAAAGGACACCTCATATCAGCTTAACATTGATAGAATATATAACATATTTTAGGGCTAACATATCATAGGGCTAAATTATTCCAATTAAAATAAGGGGCAATGAGATTCAAACTTGTAACCTTATGATACTGTGTCAAGGAACCAACTCAAGCAAACGCTTAAAATGAGAATATGTTATACTTATTATACCTTATGATGATGACATTCTAGTTGATTCTTAATAATATAGTGATGCCTTACTGAAATTCTCCTAAACCCACAAACATGAACATATCCTAATTCCTAAAAACCATCATCAAAAGAATTCAAAATTACTTTTCCAAAAGAAACAAGTAAATGTAGAATCTTTACAAACCAAGTAAAGAAAAGGTCACTTTTTAGTTTTTAACAACAAATGAATCATGAAAAATCAAAGAACCCCACAAATCAAAATTCACTAATTCAACAAGGGTTCATCACAAAATCTTCAATTTCAGAAAAATCACTCTTTCTTCATCACTAACATAGCTAATTCAATGCATTAAAGCCTGCATTTCTAAATTAATTGATAATATATACAAGCGATTAATAAACAACTTACTTATCCCAATTAATCTCTGTTTGTCCAAATGACTGAGTTCGAGCACCAGATGACTCCATTATAGAGGTGTGATTCCAAAATAACAGGAATTTAAATTTTTATAAAAACCCTAACTATTGAAGAACTACAAAATATCCCGAAAGGGGGGAAATTCTAATGGAACCTGCAAATTAAAATTAGGGTTTTACAGCAGTGAATATGTTTATTCCTTGAAGATGTATGAATTGATGGAGAACTATCAGAAGTTCCCATCAATGTGCAGCGAATGGAGAAGAAAGGTTGAAGAAAAGTTGTTCTTTTCTTGTTCTCTTAATTTTGGTTTTTTATTTTTTATTAAAAAAGTTGTTTTTTTTTTGAAACGTTAAAAAAGTTGTTTTTTTTTTTTTGAAATGTTAAAAAAGTTGTTTTGTTCATGAGAAAATCATCTCCTTTGTCCTATTAAAATTTAAAATTAAAATAACTCTTTAAATTTATGAGTGAATATTCAAGAAAAAATGTTGCAATTTGAATAAAGATAGTAGTTAAGAAGACTAATAAACATGATCACAAAGTTCATCTTATTTTAATGTATATTAAATCCTTGTAACACTTTCATATTTTTTTCAATTTATATTTTTTATTTGAACCTTGATTTGGTTGTGTGTAACGGAGAAGACTTTAGCAAATAACGATTATTTATGTGATTAACAAATCATTTTTATGTGGTAGTATTTGATAGGATGAGAGTTTTGTTGTTTGAATTTTTCTTTTTTTTCTTTTATTTATTTTATTACTATTTTTTGTCTTTTTGCGGTGATTTACAAATCACGGTGATTGATTAGGAATTTTTGGTGTGTGCTGTTGTATAATAGAGATTGGCATCAATGTCTTATTAGCCCCATATCTTTTTTTCGACATTTTGTGTTATTCGTAATAACAATTCGATACACAATACAGAGTAATGTTTGTGTTTTTTATGTACAATTTTAAAAAATCTATAGACAAGTAAACAAAAATTAATAAACTAAAGACAGTTAATTTAGCTAATAAAAACGATCTAGAAAATTTTAATAAACTTTTACAAAGACGATACTCAATATCTTTGCATGTGTACATCAAAAATTTAATCCTCACTTTTCTTATAATAGTATATCAAAAATCTAAAATTTATAAAACATATTTTTTTAAAATCCTCCTTAAACATATTTTCTTATTTGTATATCAAAAATTTAAAATTTATGAAGCCCTACCAAGCCACCAATTTGACTTAAAACTAGACAAGTTTTGACATTAGAATATGTGAAGAAACTTCTACCAAGATGCAATAAGTATATCATACTATCCGATTCTAATCTCACTTTTCTTCTCTTAACACACACTTTTGGCATCCAAGAGACAAATATATAAATTTTTTAAGAAAAATAATCGATATTCTTCCTAAATTCTTACTATTGTAAATATATACACGTTGTTTGGATTGATGACACTCGATGAAGGTATAAGGGTACAAAACTGGCCCCACAAATTAATGAACAGAAACAACACATGTCATGCACTTTATACTCACTCCGTGCTCACCTTGCATGAAAAACTTCCAATGAGGTCTCTCATCAAAAACAAATCATTTTAAGGCTCATGACCTTGCACTTTATAGACATGAATATTTCCCTAACACACATTCTTGCTATAAATTGTCTATAGTATAGACGGGTAAATATGGGTCAGCCAATTTGTTAAATGACTAACTGAATAGTCATGTCAACCATTGAGCTGGACTATTAAGAAAGTCGTCTATGTTATAAACGGTCTATCAGGAAACCTTCTACCTACCCTAATGGGCTGATGGTTGATACCCACATGGTTAATACATGCAATTTGCAAATATGAATATTTTAATTTTTTCTGAACTACATGTTACATTACGATTATTGGTACTATTTATCATTTATGCTTATTCTAGTAAAGTGGATTTTTGTTTAAATATTTTAACCACTTACTATCATAACAATATTTTTTTAAAATTTTTAATAAGGTACAATTCAATATATAAACACCAACACATTAAATTGCTTAAAATTTCAAATATTACAATCATAGAATAAAGGAATTAAGATACTAATCCTACAATAAAACTTTTTTTCATTAAACAAACAAAACCAAATCCAATAAAATCAAATGAAATCAAATCATTACTGTCTTTGTACATTAAAAATCAAAATCTATGTGTGAAATTATTAGTCAACAAATCGATTATTATACAATAAATCTCACGTTTCAAAAAATAAAAATTAAAAATTAATAAATATGGAAGATGTTGTGGCTTCATCCATACTCAGCTCAGATCTGATGACAATTGGGCAAAAGACTTGGTTAGAAAAGAGGGAGGGGAGTTATGAGATGATCAAAGAAGACTCCTAGTGTATCAACTTCTAGGCATCATCCATCACATTATCACAACACACTCAAGCATAAGCTACATCCATAGTAACCTGTACATCATCAACCAACACATTCATGAAAACAAACCAGCAACAACCAAAATCCACTAACATCTATCTAATCCACTCACAGAGGAAGTAACAAATTAAGAAAGGATATTTCATTGGACTTTCTTAAAAAAAGGAATGGTGAATTTGATGAGATAGATCAATTATGACCCAAACAAAATTTAAGAGGATGTCCAACATTATATAGCCCAACTCCTTGTGCATCTACCTCTCCTTTATGGCTACAAGCCTCAGTTTGGCATATGTAAGAAGAGCTGTACCAAATAAAGGCACCATTTTTTAAGGAAATCGAGCAAAAAATGTGTGCATATAGAAAGAGCCTGACCTAACCCAGAAAAAATGCAATAACAGCGCAAGCATAGTAGGATGTCAAGAACCTTAAACCCATAACGAACTTCCTTTTGCAGCCAGGAGGGACAAAAAAACCCAGCAGGCAATAGATGGAGTCCAATATCATGTCTTACAACCACTACAGATAAAAGTATCATTCTGCAACAAAGATTTCACTTAAGGCTTTTAAGCAAATTGGAGGAGAAGGCGCTGAGAAAGAGGGGTAAGGAAACATAATACAATCACCACTGTCTAAGTAGAATGGAAGATACTGCCATAAAAGATAAGTACATTGTAAGAGGAAGGGGAGCTATCTTGAACTGAACAAGTTGTACTTTAAGAGAGCTATTCACAACAATATCCTGTTCTTCAGACACCCTACAAGAAATGTTGCACTCCACCTCATCCCTCTAATCTAATGTTACCGAAACCTCCTCATACATCTAGTCTTCTAGCATTCCAATGACAAGAAAAAGATGGACTATAATTGTGGAACTAATTAATTATTCTGATAATATTTCATTCCATAGTTATGCAGTAGATTATTCTGTAAATATCATTAGATTATTTTGTTTCCATTATTAGGTCCTAGTCTCTTATTTACCCAGTTAATTAATATATATGAAATTAACCCTATTCAAAACACTAAATTCCGCTGTCTAATTATCATCATGGTATCAGAGCTTTAGGGTTCTGATCTGGGAAAACCCATTGAAGAACTCATCATTTACCAACCTTACCTGAAAATGGCCGAAAATACAGAAGAACAAAACCCAAAACCAATAATCTCATTGGAGCATATGGAACAAATGTTCCAAATGTTTCAGAAACTTAACAAAATACACAACCAAATAGAAACCCCAACAACAGATCGAGTGTCGGAAAAACTGACGCATAACAATTACACAAAATGGTGTAAATTGATGCATTTTTCTTGCTTGAAAACCGAAACAGAGGAAAGCAAAGAGGAGAGAGAAACAGGAGCCGTCACTTATGGGGAGGGAAGTGAATTACTTCCTTTCTCACCTTTTTATAC
>CM025931.1:642212-663011 GCA_000753965.2 Amaranthus hypochondriacus | reverse complement strand
ATCGAAAGGGCCATTGCTATGTCACCATGGTGTACCTGCCAAACTACAATTAGCAAAGAGAGGATCAAGGATTGGTTCACATTTCTACGGATGTGGATATTGGCCAGTAAGTATTTCTAAGTAGCCATTAACATTGTTTCAAATTGATGGAACCAAATAGCTGTAACAAATGTTACGTTTTTTGCAGGAACAAAATTGCAAATTTTTTCGGTGGGAAATCGATGTAGTTACACCAAGTTGTATTGAAGTGATGGATAATGAGGAAGTGCTTGACAAAATTCAACAGTTGAAGAAAAAGAACAAAGCTTTGAAAGAGGAAGTTGGTTCACTTAGAGTAGAATTAGCAAAAATGAACAATTCCTTCAAATCAATGTGTTATGTAGTTGTTGTATCATGGTTTATCTTTGGTATTTTCTTGTTCTTCATCAACTAAAAGAAGATGATGTTATATTATGTATTTTCATGAACAATGTAATGGAACAACTGATTTCATTAACAATCTAATGGAACAAAGTTAGTACACTTGTTAAACTAAGGCCTAACTATCACAATTCCTTAGCAAAATAGAGTCAGTACATGCCATAACGGCTTAGCAAAATGTAGGCCTAACAAAAACAACATAAAGTCACTACATACATGCCATAATGGCTTTAATTTAAGTTGATTGCAGTTCACTTGTAATGGATGCTTGAGTTGATAAAACTTGAGAACTTACTAGCTGATCTGTTTCACCAATTGCAGTTGAACTCCTTCCCCTGCCTCTACCAGCTACTGAACCCTTTCCTCTCCCTCTACTAGCTGCACCTTTTCGACTCATTGCACCTCTGACCCCCTGTCCAGCTCTTATGGTCTTCCCACCTCTTCCAACACTTGATGGCTGAGCAGTAATGTTATGGTGTAATTCATTATCAGCAGGTGTGGATGAAGGAGTATCACTATTCTTCTTTGGCCTTCCTCTAGGCCTTTTTGCAGGTGGAGGAGTTGGGTCTACTGTGGATGAATTGTGTTGTCCTTTGAGAGGACAACCTCTCTTGTTATGCCCAACTTCTTTACAAAGTGTACATTTCATCTCCACCCCATGCTTAGTGAGCCTTCCAGGTCTTTTGGGGTCTTCATGCTTCGACCTTATTCTAGACTTTCTAGGTCTACCTGGACCTACTTTAATAGGAGGGGGAATCAAGGGATGGTTGACCTTTGGCCAATGTCTTTCTCCTGTAATAGGAGGTATACAACCTGCATATGCAACTAAATATGCATCTATAGAATAACACTTGTCTACAAACGATTCAACCTCTTTTCTAACATAAAAAATGGCAGCAATACCATGACAACAGGGAATACCTCTCAAATCCCACTTCCTACAAGTGCAACTACGTTTCTCCAAATCTACTTCTACAGTATCCAAATAGTAAGATACCTGAAACACAGTTGATGATGAAGGATGAACACCACACTTAATTGCCTCGTCCTTCTCCTTGTCTATTATTGCTTGTACTTTTGGACATACTACACCAGTCCACTTAGTTGCTGCTTCCCTCTTCACAACAAGTCTCTTCATTAGCATAGTCCTAATCTCTTCAAGCATATTGATTAGGTGTTGTGACCTTGCACTCATAACATAATTATTAAACGTCTCAACCATGTTACTAACTATAACGTCACACATTGAAGTTTTTTTCAAATAAGCTCTACAAAACACATTTGGATCTGCCTTCTTAAAAGCATCAACAGCTTCTGGACTTATTGCCTCCATGTCAGTGATAGCTTCATAAAAATCAGGCACATTATATGCCTTAGCACATCTCCAAAATAGAAGCTTCATCTCATCACCTTTGAAAGATGCCTTCCAGTTGGCATATATATGCCTAGCACAATGTCTGTGCTCAGCCATTGGAAGCTGAGCACTTACTGCCTTCAATATACCCTACAAAAAAAGCATATAAGTGTGCATGAAAAATCAGTTCAATATTCCAGTAAACAACAAAAAAGTAGATAACAACATGTACCTGATGCTCATCTGAAACAACAGTCCAGCCATGACCATTTGTACCACCAACAGCAGCCTTCAACTCAGACATAAACCAATCCCATGAATCATTGTTCTCTCCCTCTACCACAGCCTAGGCAAGAGGATACATTTGCTCATTTGGGTCTCTCCCAATAGCAGACAAGAACATCCCACCCAAGAATGTCTTTATGAAACACCCATCTATACACAACACAGGCCTACAACCTTCCATCCAACCATTCTTAAGTCCTTCAAATGCAACAAAGAACCTTTGAAATACAGGGGGGGTTGGTATTAGGTACAGTGGTCACAGTGAATCTACTTTCAGGACTACTAATTTTGAGAGCTTCCAAGTAATTATAAACCTTATTATAGTGTTGCTTCATACTTCCATGCAATTTTTTGTGGGCATTGTGCTTAATCTTGTATGCAAAATCCCTATTAATAATCACTGAGTATTTTTGTTTAACAACATCTATAATCTCCTTTGATGGTAGATGAGGTCTCCTCTTAAACATCTCCAACAACTGCTCAGCAACCCAATTTGATTTCAATCTCCTATTACCTTCCATATTTCTTTGACAAGTATGAGTTGAGTTCACAGATTTCACAATGAACAGAGCATTTTGCTTATCCCATGAAGCATACAACCTAAATGGACATCCCTTAACACACTCAACACCTATTCTCTGCTGCCTTTTTTTGTCACTAAGATAAATCTTCACATTCCTCCCTTGTGCCAACGCATATCTTGTTAAACACTCCCTAAAGCCACTAGCATTTGGAAATGTAAGACCTACAACCCATTTAAACCCTTTTGAAATTAGTTTGTTCATTCACAACTAATGGATCTGTACCATCTTCATCAGTATCCTCATACTCACTCTCTATCAAAGGATCCCCTTCCACCTCTCCACAAACAGTGTTGTTTACAATGTTTGAAGGTGCATTTTCTATCTCACTATCCACATAACTCTCTTCCTCACTGCCTAAATCTTCCTCACTTACAACATTAGTCTCATCTTCACTCTCTTCCTCAAAACCATCAAAGTTGACCTCATTAGTAACTCCTACATCTTCCTCAACTGCATCCTCACTATCAAACTCACAAATCTGTGGTGTAAGGCTGTCAAGTGTTGTGTGAATAGGAGAGGTTGAAGTAGGGTTAGAATGGGAACTGATTTTGGGCTCAGCATTTATACTAGGGGTTGCCATTACATGGGGACCACACATTTCCACTTGCATTAAAGTATCTAAGGGTACTTTAGATGCCTTTCTAGGAGTTAATTTTTTACCCCTCCTGTTGCAATCAACAGGTGCAATTACTTTACCCCCTTCCCTAAGCTCCCACTGTAATTGTTCATTGTCTTCCATTCTAACAACATACACTTCAATAGCCCTATGCTTATGCCCAATTTGTGCCATTTCAAGAACTGTAGAATCATCAACTATCCTTACCAAGCCATCATCAAAAGCATACTTATCAGGTAACATATAGTACAGGCTATGATCATATTGAATTTTAATATTATTGGATACAATATCCTCTAAATCAAACCATGATATCCTATCAGGATCAATGGGCACAGTCCTCAATTCCCCTCCCCGATACTCTAACTCACCCCTTACCCTTTTAAATCTACCCCCATAAACGAATTTTGCAGAAAAATGTTCAAATTCAAACGAACATCCCTAAAAAGCAAACAAAAAAAAGGGGTATAATTTACCATTTTTATTCAATAAAAAGATTAAACAAAACAAAATTAAGGATGATTTCAAGAAACCTACCATGGATGACGAAGTGGAGCGAGTCTTCTTCTTCATTTTCCCTTCGAAAATCGCCAAAGCTTGAAGATGGAGGGAGGTTTTTTTACAGAGAAGTTAGGTCAGAAAGAGTAAATGAGGAAGGAGGTGGGAAGTAATGAGTTTATTAAGTGTTTTACCGGTTACAGCAGGTCAAGAAAGAAAAGGGTATGCCCGGAGCAAATAAGTGGCAAAGTTGGGTTTTTTAGAAAATATGTGAAAGTTGGGATTGTTTTGAGCGGACGACGAAAAGTTGGGATTATTAATGTCCATTAAGCCTTATATATATTGATTTTTTTCCTTTGACATATTTTTCTCTCTAATAAAAATTTTTGATAATGTCAAAATTTTACCAAATGTTTTCATAACAATTTGCACTTAATAAACAGTTGCATGAACAAATGGCTTAACAACTTGCAAATTAACCGTACTTTTAACTAGTCAAATTAGTCAAGAATTCTAACAAATAACTTTTTTATACTTCTACAATTTTACATTGTATTTTTCACACTGATATTCTTATGTAATTATTATTTATGAATTTGTGTGGAACAAGAACTAAAATTCAGTAAGATCACTTAGCTTATTCTTATATGTGTGATTTTTTGTGTTGTATTTTTTCAAAAGCATATAGTCTTTCAAATTTCAACAAAAATATTACAATCAAGTGGGATCTTATCGGCTGGACTCCTGATAGTTACGTTGTAAGTAATTTTTCTTTTATATTAGTGTGCTATAAATGTTAAATTAAATAATAATATAATTCTCATTTCCTTTTCATAATTATATATTCCCAACTCTTCAAAAGAACAGATCTAACAAAATTATAGTCAACGAGAAAGTACGTATTAATCAAACATTTCTGCTTCAACTCAAAATTGAAAGTAAAAAGTCAAACTCTTAATTACTTTCTTCGTCTAGCTCTATGAATTTGCTACAAAACATCAGCAAAATTCTCGCTTTAATTTATACTCCCTCCGTTTCAGTTTACTTGTCTCATTTCCTTATTTGGCATTTTCATACTACTTGTCCCATTTTTTTTTTTGGCTAACCTTTTCTTACCTAAATACCCCCACTTTTTCAATTCCCAATACTCCACTACCACCTTTACAATTAATTTAATCAATTAAAATACTCAACTACCACCTTTTTAATGGACCCTACTCAACCCTTAAAATCCGTAAAAAGTCAATTGGGACGAGTCAATTGAAACGGAGGAATTATTAAATAGTAAATTCAAAGGAATAATATAAAATGACGATTGTATTACTAGTTATATTACTAAATGCCTCATTATTATATCTATAATCGACAAATTCTTTATTATGACCGTCGATACATTCAGGCTGTTGTTACAATCTACAACTACCAAAAACATCGTGGCATTGTAGCCCCAGGATGGAACTTAACATGGACACGGGCAGGCAAAGAGATCATATGGTCAATGGTAGGAGCCCAAACAACTAACCAAGGAGATTGCTCAAAATATGTAGAAAACATCCCACATAATTGTGAAAAAAGCCCTACTTTTGTAGACTTGATGCCCACAACTCCATACAATGATACAATCAACAAATTGAGAATTGTTGTAAAGGAGGGGTGCTCGCGCCATGGTCCGGACAAGCCCAAGCGCGAGCTCATGCTCGTTCGATGAGTGCCTTTCAACTTTCTGTTGGATCTGCCGGTACTACAAACAAAACTGTTAAAAGGCCTAAAAATTTCGCATTTAGAGCACCGAGAAGTAAATATTATTGTGGATCTGCGAAGATTGTTAAGGCAACTCGGTTTATAAGTGATGATGGGAGAAGAACTACTCGAGCTCAAAGTAAGGCCTCTTCTCCTAATCGTTTTGTATTTTCAAATATTTCTCCGGACAAACTGAATCAGAACTCAATCAATTTATTTTATCTATTTGTATGTGGCTTTACCTCTTTGCTTGATATATATAGGTCCAAATTGCCTTAACCTATAACAATAATATACAATAGTTTTGTTTGATAATTGGTATTCTTCACAACCAATAGGAAATAATAAATGAAAAAATAAGGTAAATACTAGTAGAGAATTACAGGTTTATTTAGTCACTGAAATTTTTTATTTTCATTCTTTTGATAAGGGTTGTTTCTGATCACCGCTTATAGAAAGATCAATTCTCTCTTTCTAACTTGTAGGCTGTAGTTAATCCACAATTAAATTTGCAATTCGTACTTTTATATTTGTATTAAATTTGCATTAATACATAGTTCTATGGTTGTCATGCATTATTGAATCTCATATGTACAAATTTAATTTTATTTGAACCAATTTGACATGACTAATTAATTATTTTCATCTTTATTGACAGTGACTTGGAAAGTTACGTGCTGGTATTCCAATTAATATTCATTAATAATGGCTACTCGCGATATTTCCTCCGTCTAGCTTGTTGAAATTGCTACGACACGTATTTCAGATCAGAATCTTGTGGATGGAGCACAATACTCTCTCTTTTGATTTCACATAAAATAATCTATGAGTTTAATGACTTTTGTTTTTATGTTCAATTTAGTTAAAAGTGAGATCCAATTTGTTTGTATGTACTATGTTAGATGACTTTTATGGAACGATTTTTCAAAAGCACATCTCCCATCTTGAATTTGGTAAACCCAAAATATAATACTTTTTCAATTTCATTTTAAATATTACGGTTGAAATATTTCATATAAAGAGAGAAAAATTTAAACATGCGTATATTAAAAGATGTATAAAAATTAAAATACATTAATATGTGATCTTATGTGGATTAATGAGTGATCTTAATGATTAAAGTGATATGATCTAAATGATATAGACATTGATATTTTAGTGATTGTAAATACTCCCTCTTATTCATAGAGAATGAGACATTTGTTTTTTCACACTATTCAGAGCACTTATTCAATGATTAATATCTCTTATTATAAACGAAATATTATAAAAAGTGAATATTCACAATCTTTGCATTGAGACGAATCAAATAAGATCTCACTTGACTATGTTCTAATCTATAGATTAAGAATAAAATACAAATTAAGAGTAATAAGTGAATAATGTCAAAAAACAAATGTCTCATTCTCTATGAATTGGAGGGAGTATTAATTAAGAATATAATTCGCAAAAGGCCTAAATTTTAAGATGTAATTCACATAATTCATGTATTTATTATAATTTTTACTTCAAATAAGTCTTTAAATCAACAAATCAAATGAAATGTAAAAATAGTAAGTGATAATATGACTCAAACCAATAAATAATAAATAAATAATTGTTAAAAAAACCTTAGTTACTTTAATAATTGTGAAACTCTCATACTCAGCAACAATAGGATCAGCTGCTGACAATTCTCAAAGTCCTGTTTGGCATCAAAATATTGCTCCTCAATCTTATCAAAATATTTCTTGTTCAAAGCCTTCAGATGACGTTTGCAGTTTTTAAGCTTCTTGACAACCTGATACATAGGAATTAGGAACTCCGGAGATACTAACATTCCACCCTTCTTTGACAGCATCAACGAACTCAGGATGAAGAGTCCACATATCAAAAAATTTAAATGCAGGTTTTTCTGCAAATCTGATCCTTCGCAAAGTGAACAATGGCCGGACAATGGTCAAAGAGTCCTTCAGGATGAAACTGAACAAAAGACTCAGGCATATGAGAAACCCAATGATCATTAACCCCAGTTTACTCATAACCCTCTTAGACCCAATTTGCTTATTATTCCAAGTGTACCTTGGGCCAGCAGACACCAAATCAAACACATTACAACAACCAGCTGTATATTTAAAATCTTTAATATCAGCAAAAGTAACAGGACTACCCACCCTGTCATCATAATTTAAAGGACAATCAATCATCCAAGGGCCATCAATCTGATCACTTAAGCTCTGAAGGTCCCTCCATAAGGACTGCCTCCCCTCAACATTATTAAAAGCATAGATCACAGTAATATGGAATGCAAATTTATAAGTCACATGGTACACACTAAGATGCTGTCTTTTGGCAAAACTAAATTGAATCATCATCCGCCATGCAGCATGAGCCTGTCAAACAGTATTTCAAAACATGACCAGAAACCCCAAGCAGCAACCTCCAGCATTTCATGATTTCGCATACCTAGCATAAACTTAAATTATTCATAAATGAATGAAGCTAAACAAACAGAATAGAAGAAGCAAATTAAACCACAAAATTACCGAACTCTGAATGCATACCAACCTTAAGTGCTAGAATCCAGACCATAACCAGAGAAGTCACATAACCTCCTATTTAAGGCTTCATAGTCGCCAAAAGGAGGATCATCAGTATATTCCAGTGATGCCTCATTGGGGCCAGGCATACTCTTAGAGCTACTTCCTGAGGCATCAGGAGCATAATCCTCCACCTCCCTCTTCCTCTTCCTCTCAGAACTATTTCTTTCAAGAGAGTCGTTTGCAAGGGGGAACACGGTGGAGAAACCCCCCCGCGAAAATTGGTTTCCATGTTTTGGGCTGTATAGTTAAAGGCTTTTCTTTATACTTGTGGTAAGGCAGATAACTTACTAAACAAGGCCAGTTGGTGGGTACAATTTCCTCAGGACCTGCAATTATGCGGCTTTCCTTGGCTTTAGAGTCAAACTCAATGAGCACATAAGTGTTATCTTTGAAGAAGTAAAACTGATTAAATTTGTGCGAAGCAAAGGCAGATCCAATATCACTTTCAAACGCTGTGTTGCACAAGCAAGTGAACTCGTCTGCTATGCGACCTTCTTTGATGAGGATTAACTAAGACTGATTAGCGTAATTAACGAGGGCGTAGTCGGAGCCCTTAAACAAGTAAGCGTCATTAGGCACGGTGGATTCACAAGCAGCATCCAAGTGTCCCCCGAGAAAACTTTGTATCATCTGGAGACATAAACCACCCTTCCATACTTTGAAGTTCAAGAACCTGACCCTCATTGTCAGAGTCATATTCTATCTTTGCACCCCATGTCCTCGAAAAGAGAAATGCTTTATTAGTACCGTAACAACCAAAAGCAGCATCAACTCCACGTTCACGAAATCCAGTACAACCATAAAGTTCATAAAAAGCATCAATGAGCAAGAGTGGGGATTTGGTGATGACATGATTCTCATTCGCTTCTTTTTGTGAGCATCATACTTGACAACAAAGTAATGAAAACCAGTGAACATAAAGACTTCATTGGTGCAGCTGGAGCGGAATGCAGCATCAATGTAGGATTCATATCGTGGTTTCCTAAGCATGTAACGACTATCCTTGTGCCAAGGTGGAGTGAGAATTCCATCTGAATAAGGTGGAGGCTGTTTTCCATTTTTACCAGCAAATGATCTGAACCTTTCTGTATAAAGATTCAATATCCTACTCTCAGAACTCTCAGAACTCTTCTGTTCATGAGCAGCATCATCATCATGTGCAGTCCCTGACATTATTAAGGGATGGATCAAGTTCCTGCAAGATGAATTATAAAGTTTTTAAGAATGGGTTATGAAATTAAATAAATAAAATAAATACACGAACAAGATACTAAGAATGTATGTTTGATCAATGAAAATCGACAAAACATGAAAGAAATTAAAAACACAAACAACATTTAAACCAAACATGCCCACATTCAGTGGCGGGTCACTACCGTATACTAATCAATAATGCAAGAATATTAAAAAAGCTAATAATTTGTGGTGGAGGAGGTGGATAAGAAGGATTTTGTGGTGAAAGAGGTGGAGGAGAAGGATTTTGTGAAGGAGGAGGATTTTGTGGAGGAGGAGGGATTTTTGGACCAAAGAAACGTGTGATATCACATAATTTTTCCTTTTCATTCTGAAAATTAAGTTACATTATCAATTAGATTAAGAAAACCACAATTGCTTCAAAAATCCAAGTTAATTATACACACTAACTTGATAATAAAGTATAGCTAAAAGCCTAAAACACTAATAGTGAGCTTACCACTAAACATATACAAATTCAAGGCAATTATTCAGAATCACTAATCACTATATCCAATTGACCAATTCTAATATCAATTTCAAAAAATCAGAAATGCAATTTTCCAAACTAATCAATTCCAAAAAAAATCAGAAACCCTAAGTTCTTAACCCCCTAATTTCATAGATTAAATATGAAATCATCGATTGGATTAAGCAATAGACCAAGCTGTCCCCCTATGCTCCATTTTGGAACATTAATAAAAGAAAACCCAATGCCTCCTTTCGGAAACATTAATAAACATCCAATTGCAGACGGGCGCGACTCCGTGGCCATAGCTAGTATGAGATCTCATCTAACTCATTATAATTTTAGAAGTATTTGAAAACAAGAGACTCGTAGATCAGACGGCCTCTGAAAAGTACACGGCTAATACCCCCATGAACCCCAACCCCTGTTTGTCATTACTCTAGATGTGCACAAATCCAAAGTTTTATTGCTCATCCTTCTTGCACTTTACGTGATTTATTAGTTTAAACTTGGTGATGACTCTAATGCAAAATAATACAATCAATCAAACATTAATCACTCAAGCAATTCAAATTTCCAATTCAATTCTTGATTTATTAGTGAAAACCAATATATATCATTGAATCCTATAACTACCTCGGTGTATAAACACCTTAAGTGCATAAGGCACCTCAAATCCTCGACCTCGTCTTATAAGACTTTAATTCTTCCTTTACTCATTCCATTTCAATATTAATGAACAAGTAATAAAATAATTCATTCCATATATCATTGTACCTTTGCCTCTAAGCTCATCTTGCAAGTTATTGCATAAATCAATAGGTATTTCTCATACATAAATCAAACTAATCATCAGATTAATCATCAATCAAACTCACTACCAAACAATTTCAACCAATTCACAAGTTTTCCTAACATGATTCTAAGTTTCCAAGTTCTTATACATGCTCCTAGAGTCAAGGTTTTCGTATCCTTATACGTACCTTGAGTAAACAAGTTGGTTGGCCACTTTAGAAACTAGAAATCGCCTTCTACAAAGTCCTCTCCTAACCCAAACAATAATAATTCAATCAATACCCAAGCAATATAATTTACAGCAATACTAACTTACTTTAAAACCTTCAAAATTCAATTAAACAACACTTTAAAACCTTCCTTTTTACTAGAATTAAAAGCTTATATATAGCTCTTTAAGTTTCCTTCACAAAAACCTTAAAATACATTCTTATTCATGAAATTACAGCTAGTTTAGAGCTTTATAAAAATCTAAAAATTTATTTTTAGTACACATGAAATCTTAAAATTATAGAAATCTTTATCACTACATACATTATATAGAAAATTAGTAGACTTAAACCCAAAAATTCCTCAATTCAATGTAATTAAAGACTCCAAAAACAATAACCAAAAATCTGAAAATTTATTCTTGCAATTAAACTTTAAAGTTCCAAACTATATAATCATAAAATAACCACAACCTTTGTTTAATGAAATTAGAGACTTTAAATACATGAAATCAATACAATTTAAACCCAAAATTAAAACTTTAATAATCTGAAAATTATTTTAAATATTAAACCTTCATTAAAAATCAAAAACTGCCTGAAAACCATATTTAGAGGCTGAATTTGGCCACGAAAGGGTTGTGCTTACTACCAAAGGTAGTAAATTTTGATTAAAACGTCGTTTACACACGAAAAACACTATTTTATTGTAAAAATCGGACGAATTAGAATTTAAATTTGATTAAAACGTGATTAAAAAAAATTTAGAACGGAGATCATAAGTTGATTACGAAAAACTGAAAATTTGTTTTTTTATGCTTAATTAATCATTAGAAATTGAATAGGAACAAAAGCCCAAATTAATTGATCATTAGAACCCTAAATTCCCAATTAACTAAATTAAAACCCTATGTTTAAAATGACAAAATCTGAAAATTAAAACAACAATTATAATCTGAAATTATTAGTTTAAACCATCGAAAACATGATTTTGATACTAAATAAACTAATTTCAAGCAATAAAAACCAAAACTCAAAAATCAATTACATAAGCTTTATGAAAATAATAAGAAATAAAGGAGGAAGAAAATAAGACTAACCTTTTTGTGTGGGGAAAATTTGGGGATTCATGGGATATTTATAGGAGAGAATTTTGGGATTTTCATCCAAAATTTTGGGATTTTCGGCGGTGTTATAATAAAACTTTTTTTTAACAGGTGTTATTATCAAAATCGGGGTTTTTATTGGGTGTTATTTTCTAATTTTGCATTATTATTATTATTATTATTATTATTATTATTATTATTAATGTTAGACTGTAAAGTTGGTAAATTGTATCATACAATCGATTGTATATGCTATCGTATACACTTTAGGCAAAACGTAATATTTTGGCATTTTTTTATTTTTAAAAGAAACTGCATAACGTTATTTTTCTGAGTTGGCAGTTAGAAGATTAGATTTGAAACATCACCTTGAAACTGATTGTATGAAGATGTATACACAGTTGTAGCAAGGGTCGAGTGATAATTTAAGCTTTGGAATGATTATTTGGGATCCTCTCCCCTGTAATTTCCAATCAACAATCAACAATAAAACGGAATTTTCACCATATACCACTGAGTTAAAGCTTAATTCACCATATACCACCAAAAACTTTCTAATACACCAAATACCATTCAATTTTATGAAAATGTCACGTGCATTCCGAAGCCTAAGGTCGCGTTAGAGAAATCAAACCATGATTAAGGGCTCGGTGAAGAAAAAAGAGCTCGAGGCAATGGACCGTGTTTCAAGACTTAAGAGGAAATTCGTTCGGGCTAAGAAAATAGCCCAATTGAATAGCCCAGGTGAAGATTCCATTCGCCCAAAGGCTCGCCCGACCAGGTAGGCTTCGCCCTGAGGCACACCCGGCCGGGCGAAGTATAGAGGAGAGGCCGAAGCTTCGCCCTATCTCGTGCCCGATCGAGCGCGAGCGAAGATTAAAAGAAGAAAAAGGCGCGCCCGGCCGGACAAAGCCTTGCCTGATCGGGCGCGTGTTTTCAATAGGAATTTTGGCAATTTTATTCTTCTTTAATCAGGATTTTTGAGCTTAAGTATAAATACGCTTTTTGAAGCGAGATTTGAGCACCTTCTTCCATGAGTTTAATTCCTTAGTTTTAGTTTTAAGCTTTTAATTAATACTCTTAGTTTATGCAATTCTTTACTTCCGTTTACTTTGGTAACGATTTATTCCTTCTTTATTTTAAGTAATTTAATTGCTTTGATTTAATATGTTTTGTTTAATTGTTTTGCTTAGTTTAGATTTTAATATGTGTGAGTAGTTTATTTTCTAGGGTTGTGGGGATCCATAAATAATATGAAGGGGTAATTTATTATTATTGATTGTTGATGTTTCAGATTAATTTCCTATTGACTGATTTAATGCTATGCAATTAGATTAGGCCTGGTTTAATCATATGAGTTATGCAATATTGATTCGAGATTCGAGATATGAGAATTGATGTTTAGGCTTAAATTAGTTTCAATAGGCAGGTTAATTTATAAATGGTTAAGTCAAAATTCGAGATATGCGATTTAATATCGGTAGATTAATTATGTGATTATAATACGTAGCGAAAGCCTTTTATAATCTGATTAATTTATGCATTGATGATTGATCGTTGTGTTTTACCCTGGAGTTTTATTTATTGGTGAACCTATACCCTTGGCCTTTTATTAATGATTATTCCCTTAGTTTAATTGTTAGTCTAATTCCCACGATATAAATTGGTTACTCGATAATTTAGATTATAATTAATTAATTAGGAATAGAAAGACCTGTTTTTTTGTGGATTCGACCCTACTTCCCTATCTATTTTAGTTAGTGGTTTTAGGAATTACTTTTAATCAGGTGATATGACTTTAGCCTGTCAGAAGTCTCCTTGGATGCGGGGTGAAAGGCCCGGTCCTTTGAATCAGTGATCTTCGGGGTGTTTTTTATCGGATTCCTTTCCTGGCTGATCCCAACCACTTCGTAATCAACGCCCGAGTTTTCTTCGCACAACTCTGAAAAAGTCAAGAAAGCAACGATTAGCTTGATCGAAAGAGTTAAGTGTACTCATCAGGACCGATGCTGAACATTTTAGGGTCTGGCTTCCTTAAGTATCGGGGGCCGCCGAAGTAATTTGGATGATCTTCGTCTGATGGCACCCGAATCCAGATCCACTGCCCCCTCCAATCCTTATCCGAGGTATCATTCAAGTCAACCGTCCTCAATCTGCCACCAACCAGGGCCCTGCCATTTATTGGACTGGGTGTTCGGGATCAACTTATGTGTGCAGCGAAAGCAGTGCACGCTCGGCTCAAGCTCATAAAATAAGCATACCCAGAGGTAGGTCATTATCCTTCGGATGCTAACGGGAGTCAACTAAGCCAAAGAAATGTTGTACCTGTTCAGCAGCTTCACAACAAAAGAGTGGACGGTAAACCGAAGCCCGCACTGCAGCTGCCGAGTGTAAACCCCAATATATCCAGGTGGGGGACGACGAATTCTTTATTCGGCAGAGGGCATTCAGCACCAATACCCGTCCTCCTCCATTATGCCGTAGAACACCTCAAGTTGTTCGGCAAAGCAATACTTGGCGTCGTTTTTGACCCACCATGAATAAGGCGCAGTCGTCATTATGCCTTCATTCTCCTAGACATCAGTCCACTCCCTTTCCTCGGGAGTCAACGGCCAAGATGCCGAGGTCGCACTTCGGCCAGAGATACTGGCTCCTTCCGAGTCTCTCGAGGGCATGTTGGAAATGGGTACAACCCTCAGCGCATCTCCCCTTTGGTCAACAACAGCTCCAGCCCTGACATTAGGGTTCTGGCCGCTGAGAAATGGCATCATTGCCAAAGGGCGATTCCGCCTCGGAATCAATTGCGGCATCTCCTCCTCCTCTTCCTCAACAATTGGTCCGGATTCCATGGGACTTTTTCCTCGGTCACTGGCCATTTTTGAGCAAAGGAAGTGCGAAAAATTGAGAAAAAGGGGAAAGCTTTGAAAACCAGTGAAATCCGAACAAGTTTCATAGACAATTACCTCTATCAGACGTGGAATTCGCCGATCTATATATGATCGGGGCAACGAACTTCAGTCTCAGTCTCGGGGTTGCAGAGAATAATTGAAAAGGGAAATCGGGTACGAAGTGGCGGTACTGAAATACGGGAATGGAGTTGTAAGAAATAAAGAGACTAAGAGGGAGGAGTGGTTTAAATAAATTTCCGGAACAAGCTTCTGGGAATCTGAACCGCTAAAAGCCCCCACGAACTCAGCTTCAATGCAACCGTTTAACACCTTCTCAAAATTAACTACCCACTAAACCTTCCATCTTCCCTAATTATTCTCCCAAAAACGACATTTACCACCTTATTAACTACCTACACTCAAATTCAAATTACCATCATTTTCTTCCCTCCAATTTTGCAAGTCAAAAACCGATGTTATACTTATTATACTTTATGATGATGACATTCTAGTTGATTCTTAATAATAATGATACATTGATACCTTACTGAAATTCTCCTAAACCCACAAACATGAACATATCCTAATTCCTAAAAACCATCATCAAAAGAATTCAAAATTACTTTTCCAAAAACAAACAAGCAAATGTAGAATCTTTACAAACCAAGTAAAGAAAAGGTCACTTTTTAGTTTTTAACAACAAAGGAGTCATGAAAAATCAAATAACCCACTAATCAAAATTCACTAATTCAACAAGGGCTCGTCACAAAATCTTCAATTTCAGAAAATTCACTCTTTCTTCACCACTAACATAGCTAATTAATGCATTAAAGCCTGCATTTCTAAATTAATTGAAAATATTAATATATATAAGCGATCAATTAACAACTTACTTATCCCAATTAATCTCTGTTTGTCCAAATGACTGAGTTCGAGCACCAGATGACTCCATTATAGAGGTGTGATTCCAAAATAACAGGAATTTAAATTTTTATAAAAACCCTAACTATTGAAGAACTACAAAATATCCCGAAAAAGGGGAAATTCTAGTGGAACCTGCAAATTAAAATTAGGGTTTTACAGCAGCGAATGAGTTTATTTCTTGGAGATGTATGAATTGATGGAGAACTATCAAAAGTTCCCATCAATGTGCAGCGAATGGAGAAGAAAGGTTGTAGAAAAGTTGTTCTTTTCTTGTTCTCTTAATTTTGGTTTTTTATTTTTTAGTAAAAAAGTTGTTTTTTTTTTTTGAAACGTTAAAAAAGTTGTTTTTTTTTTGAAATGTTAAAAAAGTTGTTTTGTTCATGAGAAAATCATCTCCTTTGTCCTATTAAAATTTAAAATTAAAATAACTCTTTAAATTTATGAGTGAATATTCAAGAAAAAATGTTGCAATTTGAATAAAGATAGTAGTTAAGAAGACTAATAAACATGATCACAAAGTTCATCTTATTTTAATGTATATTAAATCCTTGTAACACTTTCATATTTTTTTCAATTTATATTTTTTATTTGAACCTTGATTTGGTTGTGTGTAATGGAGAAGACTTTAGCAAATAACGATTATTTATGTGATTAACAAATCATTCTTATGTGGTAGTATTTGATAGGATGAGGGTTTTGTTGTTTGAATTTTTCTTTTTTTTGTTTTATTTATTTTATTACTATTTTTTGTCTTTTTGCGGTGATTTACAAATCACGGTGATTGATTAGGAATTTTTGGTGTGTGCTGTTGTATAATAGAGATTGGCATCAATGTCTTATTAGCCCCATATCTTTTTTCGACATTTTGTGTTATTTGTAATAACAATTCGATACACAATACAGAGTAATGTTTGTGTTTTTTATGTACAATTTTTAAAAGTCTATAGACAAGTAAACAAAAATTAATAAACTAAAGACAGTTAATTTAGCTAATAATATACGATCTAGAAAATTTTAATAAACTTTTACAAAGACGATACTCAATATCTTTGCATTTGTACATCAAAAATTTAATCCTCACTTTTCTTATAAAAGTATATCAAAAATCCAAAATTTATAAAACATATTTTTTTTAAATCCTCCTTAAACATATTTTCTTATTTGTATATCAAAAATTTAAAATTTATGAAGCCCTACCAAGCCACCAATTTGACTTAAAACTAGACAAGTTTGACATTAGAATATGTGAATAAACTTCTACCAAGATGCAATAAGTATATCATACTATCCGATTTTAATCTCACTTTTCTTTTCTTAACACACACTTTTGGCATCCAAGAGACAAATACATAAATTTTTTAAGAAAAATAATCGATATTCTTCCTAAATTCTTACTATTGTAAATATATACACGTTGTTTGGATTGATGACACTCGATGAAGGTATAAGGGTACAAAACTGGCCCCACAAATTAATACAGAACATGAGCATCAATTTGCTCATTGAGTTTGACTCTAAAGCCAAGGAAAGCCGCATAATTGCAGTCCCTGAGGAAATTGAACCCACCAACTGGCCTTGTTTAGTAAGTTATCTGCCTTACTACAAGTATAAAGAAAACCCTTTAACTATACAGCCCAAAACATGGAAACCAATTTTCGCGGGGGGGTTTCTCCACCGTGTTCCCCTTGCAAACGACTCTCTTGAAAGAAATAGTTCTGAGAGGAAGAGGAAGAGGGAGGTGGAGGATTATGCTCCTGATGCCTCAGGAAGTAGCTCTAAGAGTATGCCTGGTAGCTCTAAGAGTATGTCAGGAAAAATTATGTGATATCACAAGTTTCTTTGGTCCAAAAATCCCTCCTCCTCCACAAAATCCTCCTCCTTCACAAAATCCTTCTCCTCCACCTCTTTCACCACAAAATCCTTCTTATCCACCTCCTCCAACACAAATTATTAGCTTTTTTAATATTCTTGCATTATTGATTAGTATACGGTAGTGACCCGCCACTGAATGTGGACATGTTTGGTTTAAATGTTGTTTGTGTTTTTAATTTCTTTCATGTTTTGTCGATTTTCATTGATCAAACATACATTCTTAGTATCTTGTTCGTGTATTTATTTTATTTATTTAATTTCATAACCCATCCTTAAAAACTTTATAATTCATCTTGCAGGAACTTGATCCATCCTTAACAATGTCAGGGACCGCACATGATGATGATGCTGCTCATGAACAGAAGAGTTCTGAGAGTAGGATATTGAATCTTTATACAGAAAGGTTCAGATCATTTGCTGGTAAAAATGGAAAACAGCCTCCACCTTATTCAGATGGAATTCTCACTCCTCCTTGGCACAAGGATAGTCGTTACATGCTTAGGAAACCACGATATGAATCCTACATTGATGCTGCATTCCGCTCCAGCTGCACCAATGAAGTCTTTATGTTCACTGGTTTTCATTACTTTGTTGTCAAGTATGATGCCCAGTCCTACTCACACAAAGAAGCGAATGAGAATCATGTCATCACCAAATCCCCACTCTTGCTCATTGATGCTTTTTATGAACTTTATGGTTGTACTGGATTTCGTGAACGTGGAGTTGATGCTGCTTTTGGTTGTTACGGTACTAATAAAGCATTTCTCTTTTCGAGGACATGGGGTGCAAAGATAGAATATGACTCTGACAATGAGGGTCAGGTTCTTAAACTTCAAGGTATGGAAGGGTGGTTTATGTCTCCAGATGATACAAAGTTTTCTCGGGGATACTTGGATGCTGCTTGTGAATCCACCGTGCCTAATGAAGCTTACTTGTTTAAGGGCTCCGACTACGCCCTCGTTAATTACGCTAATCAGTCTCAGTTAACCCTCATCAAAGAAGGTCGCATAACAGACGAGTTCACTTGCTTGTGCAACACAGCGTTTGAAAGTGATATTGGATCTGCCTTTGCTTCGCACAAATTTAATCAGTTTTACTTCTTCAAAGATAACACTTATGTGCTCATTGAGTTTGACTCTAAAGCCAAGGAAAGCCGCATAATTGCAGGTCCTGAGGAAATTGTACCCACCAACTGGCCTTGTTTAGTAAGTTATCTGCCTTACCACAAGTATAAAGAAAACCCTTTAACTATACAGCCCAAAACATGGAAACCAATTTTCGCGGGGGGGTTTCTCCACCGTGTTCCCCTTGCAAACGACTCTCTTGAAAGAAATAGTTCTGAGAGGAAGAGGAAGAGGGAGGTGGAGGATTATGCTCCTGATGCCTCAGGAAGTAGCTCTAAGAGTATGCTCTAGGTCTTGCACCAAACCCAACCTGGAAACACAAACCAGTTCCTGGAAATCAATATATTTCAGCAATATATCCTTTTACACCAGTTCCTGCACAAACCCAACCTGGAAACACAAACCATACCTCAAACCGCCCACTAGATCCATCACCTAACAACACCGAGCCACTCCATCGCACACCCTCACCAAAACCCGCAGTCGCACCTCTCCACAATCACAACCATTTCGATTTTGATTTAACAAACCCTAAATATCTTATACAATGCATCAAATTAATTCTACTGCAAAATTAACCCTAAAATTTCAATAGCACAAACTAATTCTACTTCAAAATTAAACCAGATTAAAATAAACAAATCATAAATTGTATCCTAATTAATCACAAACCTAACCAAGAATTTCGAGAGCAAAGATGTTGAATCCAATAAAGAAGCAAACAATCAAACAAAGGAAACAAAATAAATTGGAAATTACCTTGTGAGAGCAGATCTTCACGCCGCTGAAGATGAGAGAGAGCACCCAGAGCTTGAAGATGAGAGAGAGAGAGAGCAGCGAGCTTGAAGTTGAAGACGATGGAAAACAAGAATACCTCGATTTTTTAGGGAAAATATTTGGGCCTCAAAGGAAAAGTATTTTCTAGCCTTATTTCCATTTTATGGGCCGGTCCAAAATAAACAGTAGAAAATAGGAAAACTATTTTTAGGGAAAGGCTTTTCCCTTGAAACAAACAGAGCCTAATTGTTTTTCTTTTTTCCAAAACCCAGTAATTACCAAAAGCCCGCGTTCCCACACTGCCCCTACTTTTTACCAGGATATTACGTTTACACCCCGGATTTGGGCAAAACAAGCCCAAATCGGATTCGGATCTTTCAGCCCTCGATAATGAAGCACTATTTCACACCCGTCACTCTTTCATTCGCTGTAACTAGCCCTGTCAAATTTCAAACCGAAACCGCTTAATTTCCCGAAACCAACCGACCAAAATGAGAACCGAACCGATAAAAACAGATTTTCAAAACCGAAAATCGATCCGAACCGTATTTTAGTAAACCCGAACGGGAACCAATCCAAATAATGTTAAACTGTATAAGAACCGGACCCGTTAAGGAACCAACTAGTCCTAAAACGAACTCAATGGAAAACGAACCGAAAAAAACCAAACCGTTTCTAACCCGAAACCGTTTGAACCGCGATAAGTTTACATCGAACCGTTAACAAACCGTAACCCGTTTGCACCGAACCGTGTACAAACTGAACCTTTTATGAACCGAACCATTCCGTTTATGAATCAAATCGTTTACAAACCGCTTACTATAAAGGAAGATTAAAATCACGTTAAAATGAATTTAACTTGAAATCTAATTATGCACACATGTTTACTACAGATACGAAATACATTATTGTTTTAACTGACTTTTTTATGTCATTATGGATTAAGCAAAAATAATCTTTGTCTTCTCATTAAACAACATCATCAAAGTGTTACATATATATTGTGCTCAGAATTATATTTGACCAAAGCTGGCCTAATCAAATTCTTATGATGTACTCCAATTATTGTAATTCTCAAAATTTTTAGAATAGATGATTGCATCCTTTGATCTTTCAAAAACAAATTAAAGTCAATACAAAAATTATAATAAAGAATATGATTAATTATTTCATCAACTGAAAAAAGAAACTCGAAAAATTCTAGCTTGAAACCAACCGACCCAAATGAGAACCAAACCGATTTTTTGAAATCAAAATCTGACTCGAACCGTATTTTAGAAAACCCAAAATCGAACCAATCCGAATAATGTTAATCGTATAAAA
>CM025931.1:531207-641073 GCA_000753965.2 Amaranthus hypochondriacus | reverse complement strand
AAAAAAAATATAAATAAAAAATATTTTTTAAAAAAAACGCAAAAACTTTTTGAAAAAAATTTAAAAAAAAAAAAACCAGCATCTTTCTCATTCCCTCTCTGTCATCTTTCCACCACCATTAAAACCCACGTTCAAGCTTGAAGGCAAGAACCCAACATGCTCATTTCTTCACCATTTTCTACAAAATTACTATCAAAATGCTCACAATCAAGAATGCAACAACATGGGACAAACAATTTCATCAAACAAGCATTATATGAGAAAGCCCCAAATCGATTTTTCAAAGGGGTTTTTCGAACCCGAAACTCCATTCCCTCCCTTTGCAATTTGTGTGTAATTTCTTCTTCTCATTGCAATGTAAGTATTCCCATGTATAATCCTTGCTTCATTGTCAAATTCATACACATTTTTGAAAAATTCGAAAAACCCCTTTGAAAAATCGATTTGGGGCTTCCTGAGACCACATACATAAAGTACGGTATTTTTTCCAAAATACATACCAACAAGTCAACTAACAGAAAACGCTGTCTCAGACAGCGTTTTATGTCTTGAATTTTTTTAAAAAAAAACTGGATGTAAAACACTATCATAACAATAATTTTTTTTTTATTTTTAATTATGTATAATTTAATATATAAAAACCAACATATTAAATTGCGTAAAATTTCAAATATTACAATTATAGAATAACGGAATTAAGATACTACTCCTACTTTAAAACTTATTTTCATTAAACAAACAAAACCAAATCAAATCCAATAAAATCAAATGAAATCAAATCCTTACTGTCTTTGTACATTATTAATATTTTAATCAAAATCAATGTGTAAAATTATTAGTCAACAAATCGATTATTATACAATAAATCTCACGTTTAAAAATAAAATTAAAAATTAAGAAATAAATATACCAATCTTGATCCTTGTATTTATGCTCTTTTCAAGTTTCAAATCAGATCCATTCCCAAATCATGTTCAAATATTTGAGTTTTTTCAGCATTTTCTTTGTGATCTTCCACTCTTCATGTTTGTGTCCTAAAGGTAAGTTCACTCTTAATAACCCTTTTTTTTTCTATTAAGATTTTATTTTGAGAAAAACCTGTTCGATAAATGACTTTTAAGTTGGTTATATTTGGTAAATATATAATCAGATTGATTATTTGTGGTTCTAGCTTGTCGATTAATTAGAAAGTAAATAAATTCTTATACAAATGATTTTTAAGTCAGCTAAAAAGCTTACAACTAAGTCAAAATAAAATTATGACTTAAAAATTTAGAAGTATTCTTATGTAATTACTACTCCGGCCTCCTATTAATAGAGAATGTGACATTTTCTTATTTGGCCAATTCACTAAAAATATCTGATTTCTATTTTTGTTATTCTTTTTTACCCTTTTACCCTTACTACAACAACACGACAACATATAAATATCAATACCCTTTATAGAAAAAGACAGTTTTTCACTCACTTTTAAATGGTCTCCCACCCCCTCCTTGGTTTTAGTGCAAACTCCAAATGTCACTTATATGTGTGACTTTTTGTGTTGTATTGTTTCAAAAGCATATAGTCATTCAAATTTCAACGGAAATATTACAATTAAGTGGGATCTTATCAGCTGGACTCCTGATGGTTACGTTGTAAGTAATTTTTTTTATATTAGTATGCTATAAATGTTAAATAATAATATAATTCTCATTTCTTTTTCATAATTATATATCTAAGAGGTTTTTTAAAAATTCCAGCTATTCAAAAGAATAGATCTAACAAATTATAGTCAACGAGAAAGTATGTATCTGCTTCAACTCAAAATTAAAAGTAAAAAATCAAAATTTTAATTATTTTCTTCGTCTAGCTCTTTGAATTTGCTACAAAACATCCGCAAAATTTGCGCTTTAATTTATATTAAATAGTCCATTCAAAGGAATAAAACGACAATTGTACTAATTATATTTGTAAATGAATCATTATTATATCTATAATCAACAAATTCTTTATTATGACTGTCGATATATTTAGGCGGTTGTTACAATCTACAACTACCAAAAACATCGTGGCATTGTAGCCCCGGGATGGAACTTAACATGGACATGGGCAGGCAAAGAGATCATATGGTCAACAATAGGAGCCCAAACAACTAACCAAGGAGATTGCTCAAAATTTGTAGAAAACATCCCACATAATTGTGAGAAAAACCCTACTTTTGTAGACTTGATGCCCCGAACTCCATACAATCAACAAATTGAGAATTGTTGTAAAGGAGGGGTGCTCGCGCCATGGTCCGGACAAGCCCAAGCGCGAGCTCATGCTCGTTCGATGAATGCGTTTCAAATTTCTGTTGGATCTGCCGGTACTACCACTACAAAAATTTTGCAAAATTGCGACTCAGAAATACCGACTGCGGCATTTTAGTCGCAATTTCCGACTACAATACCGACCAAAAGCATGTGGTCGGTACTACCGACTAAATACCGACCAAATGTGATATGGTAGCAAACCACAGACTAATTTGCGACCAAACCCATAGTCGCTAGATTAACGACCAGACCGTTGGTCGGTAGTTGGTCGGAAATTTATAAAAAGATAAAAAAAAAAAAATCAAAACAATGTCCATAAAAAAATTTTCCCCGACTGATTTCCGACCAATCTGTGGTCGTTAAGTAGTCGGAGGGTTCCTGATTTTGTCTATAAATACCCCCTTCACGTCATTTTCCAATTGCCCCTTTCCCTCTTCTCTCTATAATCTATATCACTATATGTTTTTTCTTTTGTCATACTCCTCCTCTTACTCCTACTTGAGTTAGATTTAGATTAAGTAGGGGTGGAGGTGGAGTCTGATAAGTTGAAAAACATTAATAAAATGGTTCAATCATAATAAAAATATGGCAAAATTTAATATTGATTTTGGAGAGGGTAAGGCTTTGACATGTTTTTCACTTGCCCCGTTCTTCGCCTGTACCCACACTCGAGTTTCATCACTTAAGTGTGGGTACCCGAAAAACGGGACAAGTTGCGAAACATAAATCTAACGGTTCGGTCCATCGTTTCAAAAAAATGGCAATATTTGATATTAAAGGTATCAACCACATTATAACTCAAAATGGCCAGAAAAAAAGCTCTTTAAAGTTATCTTGGTTTCAAGTGTTTGCTTCAGGCTATTATCACTAGAACTATCGAGATTGTAACAATTGTTTGAACCCCTACGGCATCGCCTTTTATTTTTGACGTCATGGACATGAGAATCCTAATCATGTCCATGACGTCAAAAATAAAAGGCGATGCCGTAGGGGTTCAAATAATTGTTACAATCTCAATAGTTGTAGTGATGATAGCCTGAAGCAAACACTAGAAACCAAGAAACTCAAACCTGCACTTTGTGAACAAGTCAAGTTAGAACCGTCAGTTACTGCTTTTTAGCTTCTAGAAATGCCCAAAAAAACTTGGTGTATCAATCGGTGTACGTGTCAAGAAGTAATAGGTTATGTTGATTAACATAGCTATTTTTTCACGAAAAAAATTATAATGAGCTTTTTTTTCGTGCCGTTTTGTTGTAATAATTATCAGTACTCAATCGAAATATATGTTGTTCTTACTTATTGTCCTGTATGTTTACTATAAAAATGTGTTAGAAACGCTTAAAATATGTTTCTCAAAATTGTAGAAAATGAGCAACGTATTATTTTACTTATATTTTCTACTGAAAAAGAATAATTTTTGATTTGCAAGGCGTTGGTTTGCCCGATAGTGGTACTTACGGCCTATTCTACTACCTCTAGTTCATCAACGGATGGCTCCCATTTGTTTTAAGATATGAACAATGTCAAAAAACATATAGGAGCCATTTAATGGTGAATTAGAGGGAGTATAGGTTGTAAAGTCCACTATCGAGCAGCTAACGCCATTGCAATGAAAAAAATTTTCTTAGTAGAATCATCATAAGTAAAGATACGATGCTTATTTTCTATTTTTTGAGAAACATACTTTTAACGTTATTAATTTTTATAGTACATACGACGAACTTAGTAAGGAAAAACACAATTTCAACTTAGTACTAATAATTTTTTAAACAAAATGGCCGGAAAAAAAGCTCATTTTAATTTTTTTTTTAAAGTACACCGACTACACGCCGACTACACATTTAGTCGCTGGGTAGTCGGTGATTATGGTCAAATGGCAGGTATTGTTGGTCAAAAGCACTTATTACCTCAGTATCCGTGTGCATAGCGACTAACTTGCGACTATGAGTGCAGTCGCCAGTCAGTCGGTGATGTCAAAATTCAAAAACTTTTAAGTGCGCACATCTTTTCATGACCGACACTATACCGACTATGGTGACAGTCGCCAGTCAGTCGGAAAATTCTGCACCTGTTCTATAAATAGCTGTTTACGTAAATTTATTTTACGTAAATCTATCTTACGTAAATCTATCTTACATTTTACTTCCTTACTTTCTCTTTACATTCTGCAACAATATATTTTTTTCACTTACGAGCAATGGACTTACGAGCTGAAAGAAGTTGGATGTACCAACGAAGTTCTAAAGGAGTTTTTAATATCAGATATTTAGAAGGGGTCGAAGAATTTATACAATTTGCAAAGAAAAAAAATCCAATTGAAATTAGATGTCCGTGTAAAAAGTGCAGTAATCGTAGAGTATGGGGTGTAGATGTCGTAAGAGATCATCTGTTAAAGAAGGGGTTTGTTGAAAACTACTACGATTGGTACCTGCACAAATGTTCTGACGGTGCACCAATTTGTACCGAGTTACAGCAGAACACGGTTCAGAATCCGTATGCACAAATGGTGTACGATGCAGCAGCGAGTGTTTTTCCGGATACACATCATCATTTTCTACCGCATCGTGATGATGTCGTCGCTAATGTACCATACTCGCCCGTACATAACGATGAAGATCCGAACCCTATATCCAGACAGTTCTTTGAAATGCTAAGGGCAGCCAACTTACCACTGTACCCTGGCTGTGAAACGCATACTCAGATGTCGGTCATAGGAAGGATGTCTAGCCTGAAGACAGACTTTCGTATTCCAGAGAGACTTTATGATGAATTATGTCAATTCATTATTGAGTTGTTGCCGAAAGATAATCGGATGACAAAGAGTTTTTACGACACGAAGAAGCAAATTTCGGCTCTTGGATTGCCGGTAGAGAAGATTGACTGTTGTGTTAATGGGTGTATGATTTATTGGGGCCCCACAGCGAGTATGACCCAATGTGGTGAGTGTGGTGTTTCTAGATGGAAATCAGATAATAACCCAAGAAAGCAGTTCCACTACTTTCCCATTGGTCCTAGGCTACAACGGTTGTATGCGTCTGCGACCACTGCCAGCCACATGAGGTGGCATGCGGAGCATCGTACAGAAGATGGAGAGATGTGTCACCCCTCGGACAGTGAGGCCTGGTTGAATTTCAACGCGACACATCCGGATTTTGCACGGGAGACAAGAAATGTGAGAATGGGGTTGTGTACAGATGGTTTCAACCCATTTGGCAGCTCGGGTCAACAATATTCATGCTGGCCCGTAATACTAACTCCATACAATCTTCCGCCCTTCATGTGTATGAAAAAGCAGTACATGTTCTTAACGGTGATCGTCCCTGGGCCTAACAATCCAAAACATAAGATTGATTTGTACCTCCAGCCATTGATACATGAGTTACAGCTGTTGTGGGAAGATGGGATCCAGACGTACGACGTATCCAAGAGGCAGAACTTTATACTTCGTGCAGCTTTGATGTGGACAATCAACGACTTCCCAGCTTATTCGATGATGTCGGGGTGGAGTACATCTGGCTTGCACGCTTGTCCGTACTGCATGGATGACTCCAAAGCCTTTTATTTAAGACACAGTAGAAAAGTCAGTTGGTTTGACTCACATAGGAGATTTTTAGATAGTGCACACCGATTTCGTAGAAACCGGGTGCTTTTTAGCCGTGGAGTTGTTGAGAAGGCTGTAAGGCCCGAAATACGTACGGGAAATGAGCTTTTGGAGGAGTTGGATCGTTTTGGGTTTTTAAGGGTGTTTGAAGACGATGCAGCAGAGTACAACGCGGATGTAAGTAGACATTGTGTTGGATGGAAGAAGAGAAGTATCTTTTGGGATTTGCCGTACTGGAGCACAAATATGATCCGTCACAACCTTGACGTGATGCACATTGAGAAGAACTTCTTTGATAACATTTTCAACACAATAATGTGTGTGCCTGGAAAAACAAAGGATCATCTCAAGGCACGTCAAGATTTAGCCGAGCTCGGGATCCGATCGGAATTGCATCCAGTTGGTTCTACCATCCCCAAGGCATCATACACACTAAACAGAGAGCAAATGGCTGTCATTCTGGAGTGGCTTAAAACTCTGAGATTTCCTGATGGGTATGTCTCTAATTTAGCCAGGAACATCGACATGGCTAAACACCAGGTATTTGGGATGAAGAGTCATGATTGTCATGTGTTCATGCAACGACTGATTCCTGTTGCGTTTCGGGAGTTGCTTCCAGAAAAAGTATGGGAAGCTCTTACTGAAATTAGTCTGTATTTTAGAAGTCTTACTTCTCCGAGAATTTCTGTCGCAGATATGTGGAGGTTGGACGAGGAAATTGCAGTTGTGCTTTGTAAGTTAGAGACTATATTTCCTCCAACATTCTTTGACGTCATGGAACATCTGCCTGTTCATCTAGCTTACGAGGCGAGGATTGCTGGCCCGGTACAATATAGGTGGATGTATCCCTTTGAGAGGTAATTACTAATTACACGTTTAAAATATTAGTACTATTTACTTTTCTGATAACTTTTTACATGTCTTAATAATTAGTCTTTGGTTTAAATTACAGGTATCTTCGACATTTAAAACTTAATGTCAAAAACAAAGCACATGTTGAAGCGTCGATCTGCAACGCATATCTTAATGAAGAAGCATCATACTTTGTATCGCATTACTTTGGGCCAGATGTTCGATGCAGAGTTAGAGATCTACCTAGAAACGATGATGGATACGAAAACAGCGTCAGACCGGGTGTTTTGTCCATATTTACACACCCAATCAAATTTTATGGTCGGGGTAAGGCTTTTATGATGGATGAAGCAGATCTCAAAATTGCTCAGACTTATGTTCTGCGAAATTGTCCGGAGGTGAATCAATTTTATGATCAATTCGTACACTTAATCACAAAGTACGAGCCTAATCTAAACGCAGAGCAAGTTGACAATGTGGTCGAAGACCAGTTTGCACTATGGTTTAAACAGATTGTAAGTACACGTTAAATGTCTTTAATTTGTTGTGAAAATTAGTATTACGTATTTACGTTGAATTATTGTTCTTGTATGCAGTCCAGGGACGGGTTTCTAGACGGTGTGGATAATGCGGATATTCTAAAGGACCTGGCCGAGGGACCTTTGCAGAAGGCACGTCGCTATGATGTTTGTTACGTGAATGGTTATAGATTTCACACTATCTCTCATTCCGCAAAAAAGAAATCTTCTGAGAACAGCGGCGTGTGCGTCAAATCTGATGATAACAGTCCGGATGAAGCAGACTTTTACGGAAAGTTAGAGGATATTGTTGACCTCGAGTATCGAGCACTTCCAAATAAAATGGTAGCTTTGTTCAAATGTCAATGGTTTGATCAGACTACCACCGGATACGGCCATGGTACGAGAATCCATCCGCGTTACAAGCTGGTCGACGTTCATATTGGTCGATTTTATAGAAAGTACGATCCGTTTGTCCTAGCCTCTCAAGCTTCCCAAGTTTATTACTTATCTTATCCCAGTTTAAGGCAAAACATGAAAGACTGGCGAGCTGTTTGCAAAGTCAGATCAAAGCAATTTGAGGAGACTGCTTTCCAACTGGAAGAGAGATCAACCGATTTTGTGGCAAATGAAGATGTTTCTGACCTACAAGTCGCACCGTTGCGTGATCCGGCTGGAGAACTTTTACACTTAGACGAAACGGATCATGATGACGGGGAAAATGAAGACACCGACGACGAAGATCTTGTATTATCTGACGACGATGAGGTCGATGACGATTATGTAACCCAATAATATGGTTTTAATAATAATATGTTTATTTCTTATTATTTTTAAATTCGGTTGTAAGTTTATATATATTTTTTTTGAAGAAGTAAGTTTTATATATTTATTTTTCAAAATAAAAAAAAAAGTTTTATATATTTAAATATAGTATTTAAGATTTTATTAATTATAATAATATAATAATAATAATAATAATAATAATAATAATAAACAATTAATAAAAAAAAAACAAAAAAAACGAAATCTGAAAAGTTAAAACGCATTGGGAAGGTAAAAACTGCAGCTGAAAAGCACCGACTACAGCTGAGTCGCACATTAGTCGGTGCACTGAAAAGTTGTTTCACTTTCCCACGCAATCTGAAAAGTTACTGCAAGAAGTTATTATGGCGTTGAAAAAATTGCACCGACTAACTCCCGACTACTACTAAGTCGCAGGGTAGTCGGTGATTTGAAACGTAATTTCAATTTCCCAAGCTTTCTGAAAAAGTTACTGAAGTAATTAGTAGGTTGTTGAAAATATTTCACCGACTAAAGACCGACTATGGTGTAGTCGCAGGTCAGTCGGTGAATTGAAAAGTCATTTGTTGAATTTTTAACGTAATTACTGAGGCAGTTAAGGCATTAGGCTAAACGGTAAAAAGTTCACCGACGGGCCACCGACTACACTGTAGTCGCAGATTAGTCGGTGGAGTGTTTATATATATACCCACACTTCACCAAAATCCCGTTCATTTCTTTTCTCTCCTTTAGTTCTTTCTCGTTCTTTTCTCTCTTTAGCTACCATTCTTCCTACTATTCCTACCATTCTTCCTACTCTACCATTTCAATTTCCGACTACCATTTTTTGATTCCGACTACTTTCCAAGTTTTTCAAGGATTAAAGGTTAGTTTTTTTTTTCAGGTTTTTTTTTTTTCAAAAACATGATGTTCATATGTTGTTTATGTGATTTTTAGGGTTTGATGTTCATATGTTCATATGTTTTTTTTTTTCAAAAACATGATGTTCATATGATGTTCATATGTTTATGTGATTTTTAGGGTTTTTTTTTACATGTTATAATAATATAATCTTGTTTTTACATGTTTATTCATTCGAATGTTTATAATGTTTTTAGGGTTTATTTCGTTTTTTTATATATTAATGTTCATATGTTGTTTATGTGATTTTTAGGGTTTGATAATCTTGTTTTTATATTAATGTTTATTATGGTTTTTTGTATTTAGGGTTTATGTTGTTTTTTGGGTTCGTTTTTTAAATTCGAAATTTCGCAATATATATGTTTATTTTCGAAATATATTTTTTTTTTTCGATATATATATATTTTTTTTCCGAAATGTTTAAGTTTATTTTTAGGGTTTTTTTTTTTTTTTTTCTGTTTTTTTTTCGAAATGTTAATGTTTATTTTTAGGGTTTTGTTTTTTTTTTTTTTTCTGAGTTTTTTTCGAAATTTTTATGTTTTTTTTCGAAATGTTTATGTTTATTTTTTTTCTGAGTTTTTTTCGAAATGTTAATGTTTATTTTTAGGGTTTTGTTTTTTTTTTTTTCTGAGTTTTTTTCGAAATGTTTATGTTTATTTTTAGGGTTTTGTTTTGTTTTTTTTTTTTCTGAGTTTTTTTCGAAATTTTTATGTTTTTTTCGAAATGTTTATGTTTTTTTTTTTCTGAGTTTTTTTCGAAATGTTAATGTTTATTTTTAGGGTTTTGTTTTTTTTTTTTTTCTGCGTTTTTTTCGAAATATATATGTTTTTTTTCGAAATGTTTATATTTTTTTTTCGAAAAATCCTTGTTAATTAGATGCCTAGGATGAGAAATACTTTAGGACAACCTATAGACCCCCGAACCGGTCAACCATACCACCCTGATATTATACCGGTTCGACAACATGCACGTTCTGACCCTGGCGCTACACCAAATGCGGAATTAGAAGAGCATTTTGTGCGGTCAGACTATAGGGCTGCAGTGGGGGCTGTCAATCCCTCTCCGGTGTCATCACGTGCTTCGCCACGTATCAATACACCGGATGATGACACGGCCCAGGGCCCGCCACGGGATGACGGCCGCCACTGGATGACCCTCCCCTCAGCCGCTGCATCGACCACCACCCCTGCTGTGGAATAGCGAGCTGGGCACGTTTGCCACCGACACTGGCAACCAAATATCAACGTCCATTCGTAGGACGTTTGAGGCCTACCAAGATCCTAGAGGATATGCTTGGAGGTTCCTATCTAGGGCTGCTATCGATTTCTATTGGCAGCAGTTTCAAGTAAGTCTATTTACTACATTATTTGATTAACTTTAAATTGACTTGTTTGTTCAACTAATATTAATTGTTTTTGTCGTTTCAGCAACATTGGACTTGGGATCCCTCTATCACTTCCAAGGTCCGCACGGAGTGGAGAAGAGGGCCAAGCTCCGGTACAAGGATCTTATGCATCTTCATAGGAGCCGCTATGAAGATGACAATGAATATAAGCCCAACTGGGCGATAGGGAGGCTTGGAATGAATGGGTAAAGGCCTGGAAAGACCCATCATACCAGGCCCAGCGGGGGGAGGAGAGGGAGAAGAACCGTCGGCGGGGCAATGAATCCGGTGTCGCAGAAGTCACCCATACCGGCGGCTCCGTGTCTGCCCGCCGGACATTGCGCATATTGGTATATTCATTTTTTTTGAATTTGAATTTTTTTTCTAATTATTAATTAATTACTTTGTTTAACTATTAACTTTGTTTTCACAGGAAAAAGAGCAAAACCGCATGCCGTCCTCTTATGAGTTGTTTCTACACACTCATAGAGTGAAAACAAAGGACGGGTTGCAGTGGATCAACAAAAGTCCAAGGATGTAAATGTAAGTTTAATTCTATGTTGTTTTTTATATAATTTTTTGCTTTTTTATACAAAAAATCCGAACTTATATATTTTTTGCTTTGTTTAGGACGAGTACCTGCGCCTCTGTGCCGAGCTTCCTCTCGAGGCGTCTGAAGAGGATATGAATGACGCCTATTTTCAGGCTGTCAAACATATCGAATCGGATGAGCCGACGAAGAAGCCCAGTAAGTCTGTGTTTGGGTTGGTGATGCCGCAGCGGTCTATTACGCTGATGTTGTGGCGCCAGAGACTCAGACACAGCCCACTCCTCCCCCGAGCAATTCACGAATGAGCGGTTGGATGAGCTTCAGCGTACCATGCACGAAATTACGCAAAGCCTCCAATCGAACATTCCGAGGGAGGAGTTTGACCGGCTAGTGGCGAGCATAGGCGCTTGAGCGAAGAGGTACAACACCTTCTTAGCTTTATGCGCACGGTTTTCGCCGAAAGGGGCTTGTCGCAACCTCCTCCTCCCCCCCACTGATCCTTGTATTTTTACTATTTTTATTTTTTAGTTTTATATGTAAACACAATGAGTTGTATATATTAATTTCTTTTTTTAATATTTTTATTCATGCGTTTACTATTATCTTTATTGCGTTTATTTATTAAATTGGATCGATAATTTATTTGGGTTTTTTATTAAATTGGATTGTTAATTTATTTTAATAATAAAATAATAAAAACTGGTCAAATGTGGTCAACGACTATTGACCACATTTGACCATCTTTTATAATTTATTATTTACAATATACCGACTAGAGTCCGACTGTATGTTTAGTAGGTGGCTAGTCGGTAAAAATATTTTCAGTCAACAGACTATTGACTTCACCGACCAACTCCTACCGAACATGAAGTTTGAATCAGTCGGTAAAATTAGGCCTAAAATTGGGGTGTCAAATCTGGTCAAATCGAAGTTTTGAATTTGCCGACTAATCTCCTACTATGTCGTAGTCGGAGATTAGTCGGCAAATAATTAAATTAATATTTCTTAAAAAACAAATAAATATCAACAAAATCGGTTTTGGTTTGCAGCGACTAGATAGCTACTAACACTTAGTCGTAATTGCGACTAAGCAACGACTAGGTGCTTGAGTCGCAGGTTGCGACTAATACCTACCATGTTCATGTTGGTCGATGCGACTACTTTAGCGACCCCCAGATCATTTACCGACTACATTATACCGACTAAAACCTGTTTAGTCGGCGTAGTCGGTATAGCCCTATACCGACCGAATGCCGACTAAAATGCGTAGTCGCAAAACTGCATTTTTTTTGTAGTGNATCTTGTTTTATATTAATGTTTATTATGGTTTTTTGTATTTAGGGTTTATGTTTTTTTGGGTCGTTTTTAAATTCGAAATTTCGCAATATATATGTTTATTTTCGAAATATATTTTTTTTTCGTATAGTATATATTTTTTTCGAAATGTTAAGTTTATTTTTAGGTTTTGTTTTTTTTTTTTCTGAGTTTTTTCGAAATGTTTATGTTTTTTAGGGTTTTGTTTTGGTTTTTTTCTGAGTTTTTTCGAAATTTTTATGTTTTTTTTCGAAATGTTTATGTTATTTTTTTTCTGAGTTTTTTCGAAATGTTAATGTTTATTTTTGGTTTTGTTTTTTTTTTTTTCTGAGTTTTTTTCGAAATGTTTATGTTTATTTTTAGGGTTTGTTTTTTTTTTTTTTTCTGAGTTTTTTTCGAAATTTTATGTTTTTTTCGAATGTTTATGTTTTTTTTTTCTGAGTTTTTTTCGAAATGTAATGTTTATTTTTAGGGTTTTGTTTTTTTTTTTTTTCTGCTTTTTTCGAAATATATATGTTTTTTTTCGAAATGTTTATTTTTTTTTTCGAAAATCCTTGTTATTAGATGCCTAGGATGAGAAATACTTTAGGACAACCTATAGACCCCCGAACCGGTCAACCATACCACCCTATTATACCGGTTCGACAACATGCACGTTCTGACCCTGGCGCTACACCAAATGCGGAATTAGAAGAGCATTTGTGCGTCAGACTATAGGGCTGCAGTGGGGCTGTCAATCCTCTCCGGTGTCATCACGTGCTTCGCCACGTATCAATACACCGGATGATGACACGGCCCAGGGCCCGCCACGGGATGCGGCCCGCCACTGGATGACCCTCCCCCTCAGCCGCGCATCGACCACCACCCCTGCTGTGGATAGCGAGCTGGGCACGTTTGCACCGACACTGGCAACCAAATATCAACGTCCATTCGTAGGACGTTTGAGGCCTACCAAGATCCTAGAGGATATGCTTGGAGGTTCCTATCTAGGGCTGCTATCGATTTCTATTGGCAGCAGTTTCAAGTAAGTCTATTTACTACATTATTTGATTAACTTTAAATTGACTTGTTTGTTCAACTAATATTATTGTTTTTGTCGTTTCAGCAACATTGGACTTGGGATCCCTCTATCACTTCCAAGGTCCGCACGGAGTGGGAGAAGAGGGCCAAGCTCCGGTACAAGGATCTTATGCATCTTCATAGGAGCCGCTATGAAGATGACAATGAATATAAGCCCAACTGGGCGATAGGGAGGCTTGGAATGAATGGGTAAAGGCCTGGAAAGACCATCATACCAGCCCAGCGGAGCGAGGAAGAAGAACCGTCGGCGGCAATGAATCCGGTGTCGCAGAAGTCACCATACCGGCGGCTCCGTGTCTCCCGCCGGACATTGCGCATATTGGTATATTCATTTTTTTTGAATTTGAATTTTTTTCTAATTATTAATTAATTACTTTGTTTAACTATTAACTTTGTTTTCACAGGAAAAAGAGCAAAACCGCATGCCGTCCTCTTATGAGTTGTTTCTACACACTCATAGAGTGAAAACAAAGGACGGGTTGCAGTGGATCAACAAAAAGTCCAAGGATGTAAATGTAAGTTTAATTCTATGTTGTTTTTTATATAATTTTTTGCTTTTTTATACAAAAAATCCGAACTTATATATTTTTTGCTTTGTTTAGGACGAGTACCTGCGCCTCTGTGCCGAGCTTCCTCTCGAGGCGTCTGAAGAGGATATGAATGACGCCTATTTTCAGGCTGTCAAACATATCGAATCGGATGAGCCGACGAAGAAGCCAGTAAGTCTGTGTTTGGGGTTGGTGATGCCGCAGCGGTCTATTACGCTGATGTTGTGGCGCCAGAGACTCAGACACAGCCCACTCCTCCCCCGAGCAATTCACGAATGAGCGGTTGATGAGCTTCAGCGTACCATGCACGAAATTACGCAAAGCCTCAATCGAACATTCCGAGGGAGGAGTTTGACCGGTAGTGGCCGAGCATAGGCGCTTGAGCGAAGAGGTACAACACCTTCTTAGCTTTATGCGCACGGTTTTCGCCGAAAGGGGCTTGTCGCAACCTCCTCCTCCCCCCCCCCACTGATCCTTGTATTTTTACTATTTTTATTTTTTAGTTTTATATGTAAACACAATGAGTTGTATATATTAATTTCTTTTTTAATATTTTTATTCATGCGTTTACTATTATCTTTTATTGCGTTTATTTATTAAATTGGATCGATAATTTATTTGGGTTTTTTATTAAATTGGATTGTTAATTTATTTTAATAATAAAATAATAAAAACTGGTCAATGTGGTCAACGACTATTGACCACATTTGACCATCTTTTATAATTATTATTTACAATATACCGACTAGAGTCCGACTGTATGTTTAGTAGGTGGCTAGTCGGTAAAATATTTTCAGTCAACAGACTATTGACTTCACCGACCAAACTCCTACCGAACATGAGTCGTGAATCAGTCGGTAAATTAGGCCTAAAATGTGGTCAAAATCTGGTCAAATCGAAGTTTGAATTTGCCGACTAATCTTTTGTTGTCTACTTCGTAGCAGATTAGTCGGCAAATAATTAAATTAATATTTCTTAAAAAACAAATAAATATCAACAAAATCGGTTTTTGGTTTGCAGCGACTAGATAGCTACTAACACTTAGTCGGTAATTGCGACTAAGCAACGACTAGGTGCTGTGGTCGCAGGTTGCGACTAAATACCTACCATGTTCATGTTGGTCGAGCTTGCGACTACTTTAGCGACCCAGATCATTTACCGACTACATTATACCGACTAAACCTGTTTAGTCGCCGCGTAGTCGGTATAGCCCTATACCGACCGAATGCCGACTAAAATGCGTAGTCGCAAAACTGCATTTTTTTTGTAGTGTACAAACAGAACTGTTAAAAAGCCTAAAAATTTCTCATTTAAAGCACCAAAAAGTAAATATAGTTGTGGATCTGCAAAGATTGTTAAGGCAACTCGATTTATAAGCTTTGATGGGAGAAGAACTACTCGAGCTCAAAGTAAGGCCTCTTCTCCTAATCGTTTTGTGTTTTCAAATATTTCTCCGGACAAACCGAATTAGAACTCAATCAATTTATTTTATCTTTATTTGCATGTCGCTTTACCTCTTTTTTTTTGAAATAAAGCAACATATTATAAAGCTATAAAGAAAGTTAGGGTACATCATAAGGTATTCTTCACAACCAATAGGAAATAATAAATGAAAAAATATGGTAAATACTAGTGGAGAAATACAGGTTTATCTAGTCATTGACATTTTTTATTTTTATTCTTGTGATAGGGGTTATTTCTGATTACCACCTATAGAAAGATCAATTCTCTCTTTAAAACTTGTAGGTTGTAGTTAATCCATAATTAAATTTGCATTTCGTAGTTTTATTATTTATATATATTTTTTTTTGAAAATTAGTTTTATATTTATATTAAATTTGCATTAACACGTAGTTCTATGGTTGTCATGCATTATTGAATCTCATATGTACATATATAATTTTATTTGAACCAATTTGACATGACTAATTAATTATTCTCATCTTCATTGACAGTGACTTGGAAAGTTACGTGCTGGTATTCCAATTAATATTCATTAATAATGGCTACTCGCAATACTTCCTCCGTCTTACTGAAATTGCTACAACACGTTTTTCAGATCAGAATCTTGTGGATGGAGCACAATACTCTCTCTTTTGATTTCACATAAAATACTCTATGAGTTCAATGACTTTTGTTTTTGTGTTCAATTTAGTTAAAAGTGAGATCCAATTTGTTTGTATGTACTACATTATTTGTGCTTCTTACATTAAATGACTTGTATGCAACAATTTTTCAAACGCACATCTTCCATCTTGAATTTGGTAAACTATAAATATAATAAAGGTGTTTTGGCAAATGACTGATAGCTGATAGCTGATAGCTGATATATATAGTGGCTGATTTGACTAGGTGATTTTATTAACTGGTTTGACCAACTGATTTTGAACCCGCAGCTATGAGAGCTTGTTCAAATCATCAATAAGTTGTTTCAACTAACTAGTTCACCAAACACTAGCATTAGCTAGTTTGACTATACAACCTTCTATTTACATCAAAATAAGCTAAAATTTCTCAACAAATTAATTTGCCAAATACTCCCAATGTTTTTTTAATTTTATTTTAAATGTTACAGTTGAAATATTTCATATAAAGAGAGAAAAACTTAAACATGCATTGAAAAATATATAAATGTTAAAATACAAGATCGTAATGTAGATTAAAGTGATATGATCTGAATGTTATAGACATTGATATTTTAGTGATTATAAATATTAATTAAGAGTTAAGACTGTTAATGTTTGACATTGAATAATGACTCAAACCAATAAATAATTGTTAAAATCCTTAGTAATGAGACTTATAAACAAAAAAACCCCACAAGTTTGACTTTATAGAATTCATTGGACTAGTTGCACATTTGACTTCACACATGGCCACATAATTATTGCAGAAATTAAAAACATTAAATTGTATAAAACTAATCTAATTATAAATTTATGACTATCAAAATCAAATCAAATCATTTAATTTACAGTATTAATATCTTTTTTAATACGAAGAGAGAATAAGGTAAAAGACAATAAAAATCAAACTCATAATTCTCTAAGGTAGTATTTGGGAACATAAATTTCATTTGAAAATAAGGAATCTAAATTTAATATTCAAATTCAAGAATTGTAAATGACACCTAAACACATGGAATTCGCAAATTTTGGTATTTGTCTCATTTTATATTGTTGTTGGAATTCTATGGAATTGACCCAATTTCATATTTCCAAATTCAAGATTTACCAAACGTAGTATTTGACAATTTAACATTTAAAAATGAATTTCAAATTGTCAAACATAACATAATAGAATATACATATTTAACTGAGACAATACTTAATGGGAAATTCCACGTGGTAACCCTGAGGTTTTGGGTTTTCCACTTGGAAATTTTTAAATCCACATGGTAACCCTGAGGTTTACCAAATTGTTCCACCATGACCTTTTTGCATATAACACGTTAGCAAAACATTAGGAAACATTAATTTCGAAGCTTTAAGGTTGTTGTACGCCTATATATGTGACTCATCATTTTAAATGTCATCAGTTTCAACCATTTTTCCCAAAATATAAACCCAAACTCTACCATCTTAGGATTTGGAGAAAAAAATATGATTTGGATGAAAAATGGTAGATTTGAGGTTTATATTTTGGGGAAAAAGATTCAAACTGATGACATTTGAAATGGTGAGTCGCATAAATATGCATACAACAACGATAAAACTTCAAAATTAACGTTTGGTAATGTTTTTATCAGCAAAAAGGTCATGATGGAACATTTACGTAAACCTCAAGGTTACCGCGTGGATTTTTTAAAAGTTTTGGTTACCACGTGGAAAACCAAAAACCTCAGGATTACCACGTGGAATTTCCCATACTTAATTCTTATATTAACACTCCCCATACTCCATAATTACTAGGCACTAGCAACCAATATTATTTAAATAAATTCAACTTTCATAAAAAAAATAAAAAAGAAAAGTAAAATATCTTAATCCAAATATATACTTCCTCTTTTCCATAATACTTCATTATCGAATGTGACATGTTGTGCGGAAATCAGTAGCAAGTATTATGGAACAAATGAAGTAGTATATAAATCCATACAAATCCTTCAATAGTCTATCAAATAAGATCCATACTCAAGCCATGCTGAATAATTTTTGGGTTTACTCCTTTTTCTTTATCATATTTCTCTCTTCTTCAAGGTTTATTCCTGCAGGTTAGTTCTCTAAATTCCTCCTCTCTATATATTTTCCATTACATAATTACAACTTATATGTGAATTTATATGTGAATTAAATAGTCTAATAAATCGAAAGACGGTTTTTTTATATTTTAAAATTGTTGTAAGTATAAAAAGAAAGATAAAGAAATATATAGGAGTATTGCTTGTTAGGTAGTCTTTCTTTCTTATCATTTCAGAGATTTAATTTGTGCAACATGACTTAAAATTAATTATAAAATGAACTTTATGAAGAAAGACGACTTAATGAAATGTGATTGTATCTAATTAATGTTTTTCTTTTTCTTGTTTCGAATTCTATTGTTTTAGAAGCATATCGTCATTCAAATTCAAATGGAAATATTACAATCAAATGGGATCTTATAAATTGGACTCCAGATGGCTATGTTGTAAGTAATACCTTTTATATTTGTTAATGTTGTGCTTGAATAATTAGAATTTAAATGGGAAAGAAAAAGAGGGAAACTGAGAAGAAAAAATTTCGTTATTTGTTTAATTAAAGAATAGGAAGAGATTCGAGAGGAGGAGAAATTTCATTTTTCCTCCAAATTTCTTTTTAGAGAGATTCCATGATCAACAAAATTACACTTCTTGTATTTCAATAGTCTCTCAAATCGAATAGAATTATTAGATGATTCGCTGAATATGAGAAACACTTGTACTTCATTCACACTTCTCGGCCAAAGACCTCTTACATGATCTAGAAAGCGTGATAAAATAGAAAACATATATTGGATGGTGTGACCTTCAACCACTAGCATATAAAGTTTAATTTCAATATAATTGGTTTCTTGACATAATCAGATGTACGCATTCTTGCCTACATAACGAAAGACACTACAACAAATTTAGCTTTTTGCGGCATTGGATTTAGTGGCATTAAAAAAATGCCACTAATTCATAATTTTAGTGTAATAATTATTAGTTTTTATTTTAAGTTCCACCATAAAGTGATTTAGCAACACTTAATTTGGTCTTTAGTGGCATATGTAATTGTTACTATAGCCTATAGTGGCATTTGTGAGAAATGTCACTAGATTCTATGTCGCTAAAAGCTTTAGTGTGACTTTTTAATATGCCGTTAAAGACTCTAATAAATGTCACTAAATCCTTTATATACACTATAAGAAATTTGAAATAGCGACATTTAAATTAAATGTCGCTAAATATATCCCACTAAAAGCAAATTATGTTGTAGTGAGATTTTATCATTGCTCACTCAATTAATTAACTTCATGAATTCTTAAATCAGACGGTATCATGTTAAAATTACCCATAATAGACTAACCCATGGCCATGTACATTTAGTCAAATAATGAGGTAGTCTTATACGAGACGAGCAGAATTAATAACTTTGCCAAACATATAAACAGACTGTAATCACAATGTACAACTTTCAAAAACGTCCAATTAGGGCACCAGGATGGCAATTAAGTTGGACTTGGGCAAAAAATGAAGTCATATGGACCACATTTGGATGCAAAGCAACGCACCAAGGGGATTGTTCAATGTTCAAAGCTTACATCCCATCTAGTTGCAAGAAAAGCCCTACCATTGTAGACTTGTCCCCGAACACTCCATTCGTCAACAAGTCGAAAACTGTTGTCGGGGAGGTCTGCTCGATGCTTGGTCGAGCAGACCCCAATCTCGATCGATTAGCAGTTTTCAACTTAGTGTTGGAAGTGCAGGGAATACTGATAAAGATGTGAAATTGCCTACAAAATTTGATTTAAAGGCTCCTGGAGGTAAATACATGTGTGGACCTGCGAAGGTGATTGAGCGTACCAAATATATAACTCGGGATAAGAGAAGATCTACTCGTGCATTGAGTAAGTTTCTTTGTTTCAACAATAATCACTTTTTTTGTACATTTACCGAGGACTTATACTATACATGTGATTATTCACAATTCACGAATAATTAAAATATGACTTTATCTTCGATAAATCGAAAATAGGGTAGATTATTCATATTCATTTTTCAAATTAAACATAAATAAGAGTATATATAGAACAAAATAACATAAGTTTTATTATTATAATATAATTAAAATTAACCTTTTGTATTATAATATCTTAATACTGCCTCCGATTCATCATAATTGTCCATTTTGGGTTTGGCACGCAAATTAAGAAAAATGATAGTGGAGTATTTTAAGTGATTATAATAATTAAAAAGGTAGTAGGTGGAGTATTTAAGTGATTATAATAATTGAAAAGGTGGTAGGTGGGGTATTTTAAATAATATAAGTTGGGGTGGTTGGGGGTATTTAGGTAAAAAATCTTTGCCAAAAATAGAAAGTGGACAATTAGAGTGACTTTACTAAATAAGGAAAGTGGACATTTAAAATGAATCGGAGGGAGTATTAATTTATCATAAATATTTTTGTGGTGGCTTATTTTTATTTTCATTTTTGATTGACAGTGACTTGGAAGGTTATATGCAAGCACTCCGATTAATTATGTCGGCTAGTCTCCTGAGAGACCGTCTTTCTGAAAGATGTCTTTTAAGCCCAGCTCATTAAAGCTTAATATCTACTTTTACTCTATATTTTTCTGTATGGGTCAGTTCAATTAAAGATGGTCTCTCATAAAGACCGTCTCTCACAAGAATCTGTGTAATTATATTGGACTTTTGTTCATAGCTTATTGTCAATCTGCTTGCGTCTTCTATTGAATCAATGATGGAATTTACGCAAAATGTTGTATATTTAATTTTGCTACTGAACTTGTTATTTGTAAACAAGGCTTATATAGAGGAATTAAATTGGCTGGTCACAAATTTAAAGATGTTTCATCCTAAAATCAATTGATAATAAAAAAATATATATAGTCCATCAAATATATATTTTTAACTGATTTTTCGATGTGAGATTACATTTAAATTATTTTACAACAATTTGTGACTTCAAAAAGAATCTATCATATGAAAAAGAAGTCGCACAATTAAAGACTCGAATGAAGTATATTCTATTTTATGATTACTAGGATTATATCCGTGCTATGTAGGGTTTTCGTTCAAATTTTTTACGTTAATACTTACTATTAAGCAATATCTATTAATCGATTATTAAAATTATTAAAATGATGAGAGAATGTAATAGTGTTACATCATTACTATAGGATTGGATAGATAGTGAATTACTGATTCTACTTGAGTTACCAATACTATATTTTTCGATTATTTTTATAAATAAAGCTTTGCCCTCTCACTTCAAACATAAAGAATTTACAAAAATCAAAATTTTAATTAAATTTTATACCTCCTCCGTTCTATAATACTTGCTATTGAGTGTGACATGTTGTGTGAGAATCACTATCAGTAGCAAGTATTATGGAATAGAGGAAGTCGTCATCATCATCATCCCCAGTGTGTTCCGCTCATAGATAAACTATGGTCAGGGTCTGGGGAGGGAAGATAGACGACAATTCATATCCATGTAGGAGAGTACGGTCAGAGAGTCCCCAGACTCCATATGTTCTTCAAAGAAAGAGGTACCTGCAATTATTTGAAAGCCTGCAAGACACAACCACGTTAACAATGCATAATAATCGACTAACTAAAGATACACAACTAAAAGAATATGTACTAATAAATAAACAAACGATTTTGGGGTAAGAGAGGTGGTAGAGAGCTATAAGTGGGGGCCAAAAATCATAAGAGACGGTGGTCGAAATGGGTACGTCTAGAAATCTAATACGTGGATAAGGCGCCGTGAACTGACCCTATCCCTGGTCAAGTTCTTAGGGAGGTGGAGTTCGTGCAAATCACTTTTAATCTGCTCCTCCCATGTCTTCCTTGGTCTTCCTCGGCTTCTCTTGCCCTCCACTATGGAATGGAGGAAGTAATTAACATAATTCTCATTCACAAATTTTTGTGAGACCATCTCTAAATGGGCCAGCACATTATATGTTTTTTAAAATATTATAATTAGGCATTAAGAGTGATGTAGACATTTAACATATTGAAAATAAACATTAAGGATACGGTAAGTAAGCATCAACGATGATGTAAATAGGTCTTAAGCATACGGTAAGTACTAAGTAGATATTTATAATTAATGGATTGAATTTGAAATATGACTCTCCAAGAGACGGTCTTTCAATGAACTATTTGTTTCTCATTTAAAATCCTTATTTTTTTAATTAGACTAAGTAGTTGAATCAAATTCACTAAAATAATCACTTCGTATTTTTTTTCATTCTAAATTGTACTCATGGTCCCACACAAATGCAATAGATAATCACAAGCCTCAAGTTTGTCCGAATTCATAGTAGGGCTGAACAAATTTTAGTCTAAATCGTAAATCAAACCAGATCAAATCGTAATTTATGATTTTCGGTCAGGTCTTGATTTTAATTATTCAGACCCAACCGGAAACCAAGTATGACATTATACTCTGGTTACAATAAACTCACAAAACGACACACTCCATGCCACTTTTCTCTATTGCTGAATGGTCAGACACTCAGACATAAATTCTTAAATTCCATGCCAATAACCAATTGAAACTCGAATATAAAATTCAGAATAGACTCCCTCAAGTTCCCACAACAAATGTTTATTGATTAAAATTTTTTTTTTTAAATAATGAATATATATTATTTTACCAATAATAAATTTGATAGAGGAAAATGAAGACTATAAACATTAAAAAATATTAAAAAAAAGTTAGTGAAAAAATATTAGACCACAACCAATAAAAATATTATTTTTATAAGTAGTAAACATGTGAGAAATATAAAAAATATAAAAATGTTAAAATGAAAAGAGTAAAAGATATATGCAGATCATAAGCATTATTAAAATATTTAAATAAAGATAAATAAGGTTATTTTGTGCAAAATTTATAACATAAAATAATAAGTTTTTTATAGGAACAATAAATAGAATACCTAAAAAACCAAATAGGAATTTGTTTAGGTAGTGTTTGAGGACATAAAATTCATTTGAAAATAGGGAATTTAAATTTGATATTCAAATTCAAGAATTGTAAATGACACCTATAGACTATATACATGGAATTTGCAAATATTGATACTTGACCTATTTTACATTGTTCTTGAAATTTCATGGAATTGATCCAATTCTAACAAATCCAAATTCAAAATTTGCCAAATATAATATTGAACCGGTTCAATTGAAATCCAAGTTGTCAAACATACCAGTCCAATTCGAAATATATATTGTTAGTTGTTACAACTCTAAATATGAATTTGGGCTGGACTTTAGAAAGTAGTCTTTACAAAAGACGGTTTCTCAAGAGAGGAGGCGTTAATTAAATTATTTGTCTTCTCTTCTTTGAATTGCCACATGAAGTAGAAGCTACTAGAAGTCCAAAGTCTTTCTTCCACTCCTAGTGGTAATTTCTTCCTTCATCATAACTCCTTTCTTTCTCCTTCTAAAACCTTTTCTATCCTCCATTTTGTAATTTCTCCAAAATGGGTATTAAGTCATTTTGCAATTTGGGTAATTTTGTCTTTGCATTTTTCTTCTTTGCTTCTACCTTTACTCTTACAGGTAACCTTTCTGTCTTTCTTTTCCAAGTTCAATTGTAATTCTGGGGTTGTAAAGTTTAAGTCTTTTCTGCATGTTTGCATGTTAATCTTATTGAATTTGATTTGATGTTTCATGGCATTTGGATTGTTTAAAATTGGAGTCTTTAAGAATTTTTGTTGATGGTTCCATTGAATTTCACTTATTATGACATTTGGGTTTGTAAAATTTGAGTTTTTGATGATTTTTTGTATGTAAATTTTGATTGAATTTGAGGTTTAATGGCATTTGTATAGGTTAAAGTTTGAGTCTTTAAGAACTTTTGTTGATGGTTCCATTGAATTTCACATTTGGGTTTGTACAATTTGAGTTTTTGATGATTTTTTTTGTATGTAAATTTGATTGAATTTGAGGTTTTAGGGCATTTGTATAGGTTAAAGTTTGAGTCTTCCAGAATTTTTGTTCATCATTCTATAGAATTTGACAAATTATAACATTTGGGTTTGTAAAATTTGAGTCTTTGATCATTTTTTTGTAAATTCATTTGATTGAATTTGATGTTTCATGGCATTTGGCTAATAGCGGTCTTCTTATATGAGACTGTCTCACCGTGAGACAGTCCATACAAACAGCCCATTAGAAAAAAGAACATCAAAACCAATGAAATTTGAATTGTACAGAGAGCAGTTTTTTTTATAAAAGACTTTGGGCTGACCCAATTGAGGTGGTCTTATGGTGAGATAGTCTCAATGAAGAATTAGATTTTCATTGATTCATTGGCTTTTCACAAATCAAATTCAGGGAAAAAAAATATGTTCTCTTCTCACCATATATTTTTGAATTTGCTAGAGATTTTATGTCATTCCCACGTCAGTGTACCAATTCAACCAAAAGTTAGGCCGAGGCTTGTAGCCCATGATATCGTATACTGTAATACTAATCTACGCCAATTATTTCACTTAAAATAACGAGGGTGAATTGAGATTTGAGCCCATGAGTCCATGACCTTCTTTCACGTTGGCTCTGACACCATTTCAAGAATCAATTCCACCAAAACCAAAAACTTAAGCTGATGTCGTAGCCCCATGAGGCCATGACTTTATCATTCTAAGAAGAAAGTTATTTTGTTGGTTTTTATCAGTTTGCTGCTGCTTATAATTGGTTCTTTTTTTGGTATTATGTCTTCTCATAATGTGGTTGGCTTATTATTGATTCTGTTGTGAGGGTGATTGGACTATCTAGTAAACACAATTGTTTGTACGCGCTATTAACATCAAGAATCCATTATAGGTACTTGAGGTGGAATGAAGAGTCCGAATTACATGAAGTGATTATGTTATGCAATCACTTTTCAATATGATGTGTTTAAATGTGTGCTATACAGAATAGAATTCGTAAATTCATGTATAGAATCTTATAGCCTACTTGTGTTTGTGTTTTACGATTCTTTGATTTTATGATCGGAACTGAGTTATTGATTGTGTTTTACGATAAGTGGACTATAGAATTTAGCTTGATATCTTCTTGATTGTTTTCAGAAGCATATGATCCTCTTGATCCGAATGGAAACATTACTATCAAATGGGATGTCATAACTTGGACTGCGGATGGTTATGTTGTAAGTACTTTATCCTTTGTTGGAGCTTCTTTTTTTTGTGTCAATTTTTTACTCTCTTCACATGGCGTTTAATTCTTATACCAATAGCGAAAGCACGTTTGTATAATTGTATCTAATGTTAACCTTATGCTGCCTAGATATCTTAAGGATTCAAAGACTCATTCTCTGATTTGTGGATGGTACCACTCGTATAACATAAATGTAACATGGCTAGATTTCAAAACATAGTTTTTTTCTTAATGTTATTTAAAGAAGGCTAGGATAACCAAAGATGACTTAAAGGTAAGTGTAGAAAAGAATATGAAAGGTTTAGACTTACGGGTGAGATGGTAGATAATCGAAATGAATGGAATATATATGGACAACCACTATAATTGATATCTTGGTTCATGTAGCCAATCCCAATTTTTTGGCATTAAAATTTTGGTAATAATCTCATATATTATTTCTTTTTATGACAATATGAAAAATGATGGTCTCACAACATCTAAATCCTAGCTTCGCCCCTGCACCTGGCATTAGGGGTGTTCAAAGATATTCGATATGAATTATTCGATCCGGAATATCCGGTTTTAAAACCAAGATAATTTATCCGTTTTTTGAAAACCGGATATATCCGGATTTCCGGATCGATCCGATATTCAGTTTTGAACACCCCTACCTGGCATATTCAATTAGGGATATGTTTCACTATTATCGTCTTTTCTTATAATTCTTCTCTCACCCTTTGGTAGGCCGTTGTTACTATTTACAACTTTCAAAAGTATCGTCACATTCAAGCACCCGGGTGGCAACTTGGATGGACTTGGGCGAAAAAAGAGGTTATTTGGAGCATGGTGGGTGGCCAAGCAACAGAACAAGGGGATTGCTCAAAATTTAAAGGCAATATTCCACATTCTTGTAAGAAGGATCCAACCATTGTTGACTTGATGCCGGGAACTCCTTACAATCAGCAGTTTGCAAACTGCTGCCGGGGAGGAGTTCTGAATTCTTGGGTGCAAGACCCCGCAACTGCAATTAGCTCATTTCAAATTAGCGTGGGTCAATCAGGCACCACTAATAGAACCGTCAAAGTACCGAGGAACTTCACCCTGAAGGCTCCTGGACCGGGTTACACTTGCGGGCCAGGAAAGATTGTAAAACCAAGTAAATTTAAAACCCAAGATGGGAGACGTACCACTCAAGCCTTAAGTAAGTTGATTAAAGTTTGCATTTTGTACTTACACTTCTTATTTATGTGAAACTGTAGATGATGGTTGTTACCATGGTAAGGGAAAAGCTAAAAAATAATAGTTAAAGGGGTCGAGATAATATAAAGCAATACCAGCAATATACAATCATAAAATATGCAGAGGCGAACTAATATAATAGACCGTGAGAATACATTCCAAAAGTTGACCGCAGGGGCCAGGCCCCATCTGACTTTGCCACTAATCATGGTCAACCGGAAACAACCTCTTTGTCATCTTTAATAAGAGTAAGACTTTGTACATCCAATCTCTCAAACCTCGCATAGATGGGAGTCGCCTATATGAGAGTCACATCGACATTATCTTTGTGTGTATGTTACTTGGTAGAATGTGACATGCCCTTGCTAATAGTAGATATCAATCTGTGTTCGAGCGGCAAAATTTGGTCGAAATGAAGTTTGAAATGAATGTTTACATCAAAATGAAAGAGTTTTAACATAAGTTTCCCTTAATATCTTATGTAATGCTTTCTTTTCCCAAATTTATGCTGATAAATCTTGTGTCAGTGACTTGGAATGTGACGTGCACATATTCTCAGTTCCTGTCACAGAAAGCACCCTCATGTTGCGTCTCGCTTTCATCCTTCTACAACGATACAATCATACCATGTCCAACATGCAGCTGCGGCTGCCAAAACAACGATACTAACCCCGGAAGTTGTGTGGAGTAAGCTCTTTTCTACTCGAACCTTATTCATGCTTGCTCTAAATTAGTGTAACGTAATTCGCAGTTTGAATTCTTAATTTGCTCGAAAAGGCCTAAAAATATCCTAAAACCAACAATTTTTGCTTTTTTGATTCGTGATTCGCCAGGAAATTTCTTTCGCTAAAATTTCATTTTTGGTTTTCAGGGCTAATTCCCCGTATTTGGCTTCGGTTGTTGCACCAGCACTTTCGAATAAAAACAGTTACTTGCCACCTCTTGTTCAATGTACCAACCATATGTGTCCGATACGTATACACTGGCATGTCAAAACCAATTACAAAGAATATTGGCGAGTTAAGGTTACGGTTACAAACTTCAACTATCGGATGAACTACTCTCAGTGGAACATGGTTGTGCAACACCCCAACTTTGACAACTTAACGAAGGTTTTCAGCTTCAATTACGAACCATTAACTCCTTACTCGACGAATATAAGTAAGTTCTTCGGTTCTCCCATTAAATTGAGACTTAGATTATATGCTTATCTTATCAATCGTTTAATAATCACGAGGAGGACAAATGGCTGTCATTTTTGTGTCACCATGTATTCTGTTGTTGTTGCGTGGAACGGCATTTGGTTCTGTATCTGGATGGAAACGGAACGAAAATCGAGGAACATAACTTAGACTGACTCAGAAAGGTGGGCGGGGGTACGACATTTGCTTTAAAAACTTGTTTTATAAGTGGTTTTTTTTAAGGTTTGTGGGGTTTTATCTCTTGATTCCTCTTTTTGTTTGAACATACACTTAAAAAATGGTAAATTAAATTGGGACGACACATTGAGCGATCTGGGTTGTGTTTCTGATAAAGCTGATGGTTAACGCCTCTATATATTGTTAAACACTCTCATCAGTTTTAGTAAAATATGGCGCGTTTTATAAAAAAAGTTGGTCTATTTTTGCTGAAATGACAAATATGTATGGTTTTCTCGTTTAATAGATGATACTGCTATGTTATGGGGAATCAAGTTCTATAACGATCTCCTTATGCAAGCCGGTCCATATGGCAACGTGCAGTCGGAGTTGCTTTTTCAGAAAGACAAGTCTACGTTTACATTCGAAAAAGGCTGGGCTTTCCCTCATAGAATCTACTTCAACGGTGATAACTGCGTGATGCCACCTCCCGATTCGTACCCATGGCTGCCAAATACTAGCCCTCGTCCAAATTTCTCACTTCTCACTGCGACAATGACACTATTATTGTCGTTAGCATACTTATATGCTCACGCCTGAGGGTTCGGGACCTTTACTTTACGTACATAGAGAACAAAAACCGTGAAAATCGATCCAAATTCTGAAGAGTTTTTGACCACACTAGTCGTGTTTTGGCTTATAAGACCAAGATCATGACCTTTTGGGATGTTATATACCCTCAGATGCCCGCTTTGTGCGGGACGTTGGGCTGATGGGCTGATGATTATGACCATGACCTCGGATGTTATATGCACTTTTTTCATTTATGTTGTATTTTCTGGTATATATTAATTATTAATGCATTAGTATTTCCTTTGTATAGATATGATTTTTTGTACTAAGTAAAACACAATTGTAACGAAAATGCTTACCATATTCTGATATTGAATGCTTAATATCCTTACATAATGTATATTTTTTCAATTTTTTTTAACTATCCGATGTGGTCATCATCACCCTATCCAGTGTATTCTGCTCATATAAAATTATGGACGGGGTCTGGGGAGGGAAAGACGGCAGCAACTCATATCCATAAAGGAGAGCAAGGCTAAAAACAGTCCTCCGGCTCGAAAAAGATTAAGAGAAGTTCCTGCGTCGTGGTGATAATTTTAATTATCCGATTGTATTAGAGTAATAATATCTCGATATTAATTTATTTAATATGATGCTCTATGTATTGCACAATTTTATCCTCTCTGTTTAAAGACACTGATGAATCTTCTATATGTCCAAACTCAAATGTTATTCACTCATCGTAACTATGATTTGTGTTTGAGGAGGATAGAAAATGAAAGAACATACCCATTAAGACGGATGCGACTAAAAAGTCTGTCGATTTGAGAAAGACCTACAAAGGAAAGAAAACAAGACAAAACAATGCTAAGATAAACAATAACATTTATAACATGATCAAAGAGATATAAAAGCAATCATTAAGGTCGGCATAATAAGCAAGATATATATGACATATGTGTATGTGTAACTGACTATTCAAGGTTTATGACACAAATACGACATGTACACGTAACTGACTATTCATGGTCTGTGACATAAATATGACATCTTTAACTAGTTTTATCCTTAATTAGTCAAAATGAATGTAATATGATTTATGATTATTTCTCCCATCGTTAATGTTTTTATAGAATAATTTTGGTTGGTATTTATAATTTACTATAAAAAAGCAAATTGGCATTTGCCAATTGATCATTTTTCACTTGTGAAGTAATTTTCATTTTTTTTTTCATTTTTCACCTAGTATTATAATACGAACAAAACCTAAATATAGGATGCATGATAATATTGCTCGTTGAGTCAAATTGACCACATAAAGATAAAGATAAATAGTGTGAAAAATTGAAGTATGACCATTATACTATTATAAAAGGTATTAAAGTCAATAATGTTGCTAGATTGCTATATGCTAGGACGGCAAACAATTAATATCTTGGTTATCATTAATTTTAAGAGATTATGGGTCGAGTCAAACATCCTATGGTGTGTTTATCCTTGGTTCAAAATACTAAGCATGATACATGTAGAATTGTTAACTACCTCATCATAATCATATCCAGTGTATTACGCTTATAGAAAACTATGATCACAGTTTAGAGAGGAAAGAGTGACGACAGTTCATACCCATAAAGGAAAGTGCGGTCAAAGAGTTCACCGGCTCGAAAAAGGTCTTTAACATGTAGAATTGTTTCCTACCTACGATGAGTTTTTTCTTTTTATTTCAATTTCAGCTAGTCTTTTGAGAGACCGTCTTCTTAAGAGATATATCTCAAGCCCTGTTCATTAAAGATTAGTGTCTACTTACCGTATTCTTAATGTCTAATTACATTATACCTTAATGATTACGTACCGTATTCTTATTGCCTATTTTCAATATCTCAAATGTCTATTTACATCGTTATTAATGCCTACTTAAAATATTTTAAAAAATATATAATGGATCGGTCCAATTAGAGACAGTCTCTCAAAAAGACCGTCTCTCACAAGAATTTGTGTTTCAATTTCTCTCTGTCTGTAAATCTTTTGATAAAGATGAGGAAGAAGAATTTTTCATTTTGACCAGTCAACCATTATATTTAACGGTCAATTGAAGGAAAACGTTACTTGGTACTCTTTGGAAAAGAAAAATTTTTGTTAGGTATTGTTTGGCAAATTTTTTTTTATTAGGTACTTTTTGGAAAAAAATAATTTATTATGTACTTTTTGACAATTTTTCCTAAGTGCAATTCAGTTTAACTTCAATTAATAAAAAAAATGAAATATTCTTGGATTATGTCCTTCAATCACTTTCATTTTAAATTTAATTTAATTCAATTTAATATATTACTTTCATTCCTAAAATCATTATTCAATTAATTCAATTTAAATCGGTTTAATTCAAGTCAACTACAAATGACACGCACAAGCACACCTGATACCTGGTGCAAAATATCCCACTTGAATTTGAGTGTAGTTCATAGTTGAGAATCGAACCTATGTCCTTTTTGTCACATTGACTTTTAGTATCATATCAAAGAACCAACTCAACTAAAAGCTTAAATTTATAATTAAAGTCCAAATATATTATATACTCTAATAATACCATGAGACTCAACTCTTAATAGCAATCTAACACTATCCAAAACAAGATGAATGGCTTATTTTGATGGGTTTTATAAGTCCATGGTGATGCTATATTATATACTCCATGCATGCAGTCAAATATACATTGGTTTATGTGATTTGAACAAGTCAAATTTGTAAGCACATGAAAAGAATAAACAAATTTTACTACTATTTGATCATGTAATGTTGGAGCATGTGAGATGAGACCTAACACATGTTATAGCTAGGGAAATACAACATTTCAGAATATTCATGTTCATCTATGCATGTTTGTGATCCCTATGAACCCTTTCTTCACCTCTTTGATCATCATTTTTTTTCTTACAACCATGCACACAAATTTTAAATTTTTGATAAAGAAATTTTTAATTCATAAACATTATTACTTTTTTTTGTTGAATTTTTAATTCACATGTTATAGCTAGAGAAATTTTTAAATTTTTGATGACAAAATAAGCGGGTGAATCAGGTATATATGTCCTCCCCGTACATATACCCATCTAAAATTTTGTACCCACCACCTAGTAATTTTTTTTATCACTGTTTAGACACTAAATTTATATATCGCATTTATCATAACTTATTACAATTACTAACAACCCCTTGATAATTAATTTCAAACTTTATGTGAGAATTTCTACTTTTGAGGGAATTTGTATTTTCTTTATAGGACAAAAAAACATCAAATTATGCAATTCCAAAAAAATAGAAATCTCAAGAGAATTAAAAGTCAACCGAACAATATTTATAAGTATATAGTATATGTACTTTAATTAATTTTAAAAGTGTTAAAATTATATCATCTCATTATTAGAGTATCTAATAATTTTTCAAATAATTATAAGAAAAAGTAAAAAAAAATAACTTTGAATTATATATGTATAAATAAATATATATGTGCCACAAAAGGTACTTATATTGATTATATTAAATTGAAGATAAAAAGCATATCAATACAATGCCAATTAATAGAATACTTCTTTACTAGTGTATTTAGTTTGGAATCTAATGCTAGATGGTATTTGGTGACTTTTCTTGTTTGTAGTGAACATAATTTAATTTTTTTTGGAAGATGAATGAGATTTATATTAAGACTAGAAAAACTACATATATGTACAAAAGCATTTCAGACCTAACCACCTGAATTCTGCTATTTGCATCAGATTGTTAAGAGGGGCACACTTAAATTCCGCTATTTGCATAATTTAATTTGTCATGTAAGTTATAACCCTAATATATATATAATGTGATCATATCATGTTTAAGTGGTAGATGATCTAAACATAAGCACACATACTCAAGATTTTTCTTGTTGGATTTCCCACAAAGCCACATTACCTCCTATTAATCATAATAATAACGGATATTGAATAATTTTTATGAGCCAGAAAGTCCGCTAATGTTATATAAAATTATATGTAAATAATATTCGGAAAGTCAAGTAAAAATTATAAGCATTAAAAATTATTTATGGGGATGAGGCCTAGTCCACATCTTAAAAGAGCCGTCATCGAATTACAAGTTATGACCTACTACAAGTTAAATTTTTTTCCCTCCCTCTTCACCTTTTCAAAGTTTTCGTTTAAAATTTAAGGTATTTTAAAATGAAAAGGTACATAATTTTTGTTGTGAAAACTTTTCATTTCGGATTGTGTCGATTTTATGAACTGTTGATTTTGAGGGATGGTTGTATTATTTTATTTATAAACTTTTCTTTTAATGTTGTTGATATAAAATCGTAACTCAGTATATATTTCTATGAATGAAATAAGTAACTATAAAAACCTATATTATTTTTACCTAGAGTCGTCAAAAACTCAAGAACATTACTAATTTTAGATTGAAATCAATGAGTTTTAAGTTATTATATATGTACATATAACTCAAATTGGCACTCTCCTTTTTATTGTTGGAGAAAGAAACTTTAAGCATTATTTTTCAGGATATAAAGAAATTAAAATAAATTTAAGTGAAATTTATATTTTTTTATAACATATTATAAAATACATTAAGTAGCTATTCAAGTTACGGACAAAATTTTCTCTATTTTGAACTAACAAAAGCAACCTATAAGTTACAAGATCAAGGTACACTTTGCTTCAATGTACACCTAAAGTTAAGCTACCCATATTAACCTACATGTCCTTCATTATTAATAAATTAATATTAATATATAAATTATAAGATTTCGACCAATAAAATGATGAAAATTAGGCTAAGGATCTAAGAAAATAATTAAGAATAAATTGAGAATACTTTTTAAAAAGTAACACATGGGTACAGGATAATATTACAATTCTTTGGTATAATGGGCTTCACGTTGTTGGAATAGGAATTTGAAAATTACAATTTAATATATAAATAAAGATAAAGCATCCAATCATTGTTAATTTCACCTTCTAATAGGTCAATTAGTGATCTAATAAACAGCTTTATGAGAAATAATTATTTTTGTTAATTAGTATAATTAAGGACGAATCTAAAATATCAGAGTGTACTAAACACTCATCTCTGCATGTCCGTCAAATTAACTTGATTGTCATTCTTAATTGTTTTTACACAATTGAATGCTCGTTAACATTATAATCAAATGACCGAGAGATCATGATCTAAATAAATCTGAACCTAAATTTCCATTACGGCCCGTTTTCTGTATTAATTGGTGATAATGCACTAGAATAAATTTTGTAAGGAAAATGAGATTACTGAAAGAGAATAAGTATGACCATTAAACTTTTCATTATTATTCTCACTATTTAGTACTGATTACCAAATGGGCCGTTCGTAGGTTCCTTTTTCAATTATAAACAAGAAGGAAGCATGACTAATGTCATCTCTATCTTCTTACACTTAGGGGTTGACAAGTAGAAAGATTAGGGAGATAATGTATGATTAGAATGAGATTAGTGGGGTTAACTGTATATTATCATTATCATTTGGACAAAAAAATAGTAATAGACATTGGACGGTAAGTCACATGAAAGTTCAACAAAATATAGGTAGGGTGGTCTAAAATATTTTGAGGATTTAATATTAAAATAAAAAAAGTCTAAGATAGATTTATTACACAAAATTTATTGTGTATTACTTCTTATACTCTCTTCTCTACTTACTCACGCTCGTTACTATCTAATTCACTAACGCGCATTCTTTACTTTGGACTCTACTGGCCCTCTAATATACTTCTATTAAGGTAGGTGCAGTCACATTATATATATCAATGTGCACTAAGTCCATACAAGAGAGTTTGATTAGTTTAGTGACTGAAGACTTGAATATTTTTCTTTCAGCCTTGTGTCAAGGGTTTAGTTATCACGATCTATAAAACGCTTAATTTTCTATTTCCTCTTAATTATAATGGCTTAATTCCCAACCTTAATCCAATAACAAAACAGATTGTTTTACATTAGCAACAATACCAAAGCTTTGATTTATAAATATTGAAAATCCTCTACAATAATTTGTATTTTGTTTTGCACACCATATTCATCACCCCCTAAGTTAGATGTAACATTTAGGGGGATAAATCAAAGCAATTAAGGGACTTAATTGTATCCTTGATTGTATTCTTGACAAGATCAATTAATTGACTTGATTGGCTTGATTGTTTCCTAATTGACATTGTTGATATATAATTAAATATTTTATATTAAAAATCAACTTTAAAAGTATGACTCAAATTCACTATTTCATCGTAAACTAAGGAATTAGTTATACATTTTCTAAAGTTTATCATGCTCTAAGGATCTAATAAGAAATTATATTGGTTTAATGAGGTTAAAAACGTTATTTGTTACATATTTATAAAAGATCTTACATGTTGTAGTGTTCTAAAACCAAAAAAATATATTTTTTCCAATGAATTATGATCCAACATTATCATTGCTACATTTATCGCGCATTATTTATTTACATTGTTAGTTAGACATATAAATATCTAAAAATTACAATTGTACAACTACATTCACCGACAATTACAATTACTTTGCGCCAAACAAGCCCCAAATCACGCCCTATAGATAATCAACTTTTACATTAAGATATATTTACATTTTTATACTTAAGTGAAGTATATAAATTATATGGATCATTTCCAATACTATATTAAGTATAATAATAGTAATATTAAGTAATAGCATAAAAATTGCATAAACATAAATAACAATTAAAAATCTTGATTTAACATTTTTCTTTCTTATGAGAAATCAATCAATAAAATCAAAAACTATTTATCACGTATCACCATCATGTAAACAGATTCTACAAATATTTTGTAGGACCAAGTATATATTATTAATAAGGAAAAAATTAAAAAAAATTAGGCAAAGCTTTAAGAATGCATGTAAGAGTATGAGTTCTAATAAAGAGGACCATGTTGCATAATCAATTACACCATTCTTCAATGAACTACCCAAAAAAGGTTTAATACATAACACATTGCTTTAATCATGGAGGGAGCATGAATCGGGGTTTCTTGATTGTGCGCATCTCTCTTTACTCCCTCTTTGGGGATACGGGTATGATGTGTCCGCGTCTTTCAAGAAAAAGAAAACCCCCATTCGAACCCTGCCTTGTGCGGAATACCGGGAAGGTCTTTTATCTTTACATAACACATTGCTTTAATCATGGAGGGAATATGAAATCCCATTTTTAAGAGTTTATATAATCTTTTGCTAATTAGAACATGAAATCTCGAAACTATTTCAACACTTATTTGTAGTGTAAAAACTTGCGCTCACATATCAAAATTAAGTGTTTCTTGTGAAGAATTATGTATGAATCTTGATGCTTGTGTTATTTGATGATATATACTTCCTCTAGAAGTATATAAAATTAAATAGTTTGGCAATCAATTATTGGTTGATTTGTTCGACTTATTTGCTCGGATAGTATATTAAATTAGGTCTTTAAATGCCATTTAAGCTAGTTGTTGTTGGTTGACTATTAACTTTTGTTAGCTTTTTCACATGGGTTAAGGAGGCATTAACAGACAAGGATTTTTGGTTATTTTTGGTTTTTGGTTATTTCAAATACTAATATGAAGCAGCTCAGGAGTTCTCTTGGCACCTATACTTTAAGGTGTTGAGTTCATAAACAACAAAATCTTGTATATATTTATATGATAAATTCTTTAAAGTATAATTTTATGCAATAATATTTTCTATATTTATGAGTTATTTGTGTTCTCAATAACTCTTTTTTCAGATACATCACTAACAAAATATTATTACCTAGTCATGGACATTGTTTCATATAGTATTTAAAAAAGAACATTAGCCCTATATAATTTTTTATTAATATAGTTAATTAATTAGAGATACTAATTATTAAAATAATTGGGAATAAAAATTTAAAATATTTCCACCTTTCTCTAAAAAATACCATTGTTGTTTACACATCAAAATGTCCATGTCAACAAACGCACGTATGACGGACCTTTGATGGTCATGGATTGCACGGCTACCTAGCTAGGAACCAAAAATTATGTCCTTAAATCATTATTGTTATAGTTGTGGGCAATTTTACCTCTTCAACTACAACAAGCCACAAATTCAAGAAATGTCCAAGTCTAACAAGTGAAGGTGTTTATTCAGGTTATCGGGTCGATTTCGAGTCAACTATTTCGAGTCGGTTCAAAATCCAGTTTTGAATATAATTGTTTTTTGCATAATTTTAAATTCATTTTGAAGTCGAGTCAAGTTGAGTTCGATTACCGGGTAAATATCGGGTAATTGGTTCTGTCTTGAACACCTCTACTTGTTGGAAATACTTCACATGTGAGACAAGATTCCATATCGACAAAATTGTGGGTTGTTGACTTGCATATATAATTGGTGAGTCACTCTTCCTACTACCATATGGTTTTGGGAAATAATGAAACTCACCAAGTGTATGTGCAAGTCAACGCTCTTGACCCGTGGGTTTGTGGGCCCGAGCCCACGGATTTCCTGTGTCCACACAAGTGGGCCACGGTGAAATATGACGAATTGTCCCGGCCTAATACTACTAACAAGGTTTTTCCTTATCACTACACTACTTTTTTGAAAGAAAATATGAGGTACGGATAAAGGATATATTATTTACTATTGTAAAAATATAAATATAAACCATATTATTGCCCCTAAAATTTTAATCTTATTTTTTATAAGTGAAACTAACGGCTGTATAAACATCGACTCACCACCACCTCTCTAAAATCGTAGTTTGGAAATAGTTATTAAAGTGACGAGTCACCGTTATATAGGCAATGACTCACTTTACATTTGAGGCAGTAATTTTACTTTTACTATTTCGTTAATTTAAATTAGTTTTTAGAATTACTGAGAGAATTATTTCTCAAGTAACCACATTAATTTTATAAAGAGGATTCAAGTTTTCAAATTTAGTTTTTAATTTAGCGAAATTTTTCATGATTTTTTTTCGATATTAATCATTTTCATGTAGAAACATTACTTAAAAGTTCATTTAAGATAATTTAAGATATATTATGATGAATAGAAAGAGACTAAAAATTACAAAGAATCAAATTACTATTTTGAATGATTTAATGACACTAAATAAACCATAAAATAATTTTAACCCTTAATAAAAGTAGTAATTAAAATAATCGAAATCATGAAGGATATATATAGACGAAATCACATGCATTATGATTTGTTACGTGGAATTGAAAGCATATGACAAGGAATGATAGCAACTTCACAAAGATAATGCAAACGAGGGGGAATAGTTTTTTGACATGCGACTCATAGGACAAGTACTACTTTAAAAATAGTCGGAAAATTTAGATTTGAATCTGCTTATGTCATGATTGGATATTTTGATTAAAAAGCTTGTTTATAGAAACATAAATTGTGATATATCATCATCATCCTACCCAGTGTATCCCGCTCATAAAAAACTATGGATATGATATGGAGAGGAAAAAGACGGTGGCAACTCATATCCATAAAGTAAAGCGCGATCAAAGGGAGTTCCCCGGCTCGAGAAAGATTAAGAGAAGCCCCAGGCTGCGTTGTGGGAGATTAAAAAACGCAAAAGATGAAAAAAAAACGTAGAAAAAAAATATATAATATAAAGTTGAATGTTAGACTTATCATATAGAAGTAGTAATTAATATCCTTGATTCATCACTAATCAATTATATTGGTATTTATAATTAAATATTATATTGGTATTTATAATTAAATAATATATATGTGAATGTATTATCAATAGTACATTTAGTTTGTAATACGTAGTACGTACTCCATTTAATTATAATAGATTATCATAATGTAGCCCTAAAAATTGTGTATATGTACTAAATATATATTATTATTTAAAATGACATTTATAATCATTAAATACAATTGTATTTATAACTATTTATATTGATTCCGAGGGCTATTAATATCATATAAATTTATCATTAAATTACTTGCCAAGTGATGTAATTAATTTAGAAAAGAAATAAATATTGAACTAAATTTTTTTTTTTCTGATTCTTAACATTTAGAGCTTTTTAAATTGTATTAACAATTTGCTTAAATTTTAGGAAACATAATATATATACTCCCTCTATTTATTTTAGTTTGCCCCATTTAACTAGAAAAATTTCCATATACTTACTTATACGATTTATAACCCTAAATGTGGTGTCTATCATTATTCGTTACCATATCCTAAAATTTACAAGTTATATAGGTTTGCCTAACTTCTTTTATTACTATGCTTCATTTAAAATGTACTCATTATTTTGTTTGGTGAAATTCTTATTTCAAAGAACTATTTTTAATAATGTAATCAAGTACTCAATTAATAGTTAAGACCTCTAGTCATCATCTTCCTCATCATACTCGGTGTATCCCGCTCGTAGAAAACTATGATCAGGGTTTGAGGAGGGAAGAGCGATGGCAGTTCATACTCTTAAAAAAGAGTGCGGTCAAAGAGTCCAGCTATTAGACGCCTGTATTTAGACAAATAAAAAGCAACAGAAAAATCATTTGACTTTCTATGCCTATTTGTTGTGGACTTGTGTATTAACTTTAAATAAATCACACTCCATTATCCTATCAATCACATTTACGTTGCAATTACAAAATTAGCTTGCCTAATTAATGTATGTGATGTGAACCAAACTTATAACATTGATAAGGTGGTAGGCTCTATCTAGGTGACCTGCAACGCACAATTAATTATTAATTTTACTGCATACTAGCAAAAAGGAAGTTTGATTGTAAGTGTGTCATTTATCTTTTTTTCATTGGTCGGTATTAATAGAATTTCACTGATTTGCATTTTCACACTTATCATATTTACAAATTTATATTTTCGAAAAAACTCTAAATTTATGAATGTAATAAATCACAATTATTCCAATTACAACATTGTATATAAATTCATTGTTTAAAAAATTATAATGAGATTTTACTGATTTGCATTTTTACACTTACCATATTTACAAATTTATATTTTCGGATAAACTCATATATTTATAGATGTAATAAATCACAATTATTCTAATTGCATTGTTATATATCAATGGATTGTTTGAAAAATTATAATGGAAAAAATATAATGTACTGTGTAGAACATTATATATTGTCTGATAAAATAGAATTACACCGCGTTGAAAATGATACTACAGAATAAATTACATCTATTCCAGTGTAATTGAAATTACAATATTTAGAAAATTATACTGCAAAATTACACTGTGTATAAAAGTATACTGCAATTTTGGATATTAATTTATCATTAAAATCAATCATTTACATTGTTAGACTACCATAATTACAATTTTGAATTTCAGGAAAAATGTGTATATTGGACCAGATGACAATTATAGAAACAAATAAATTAATGCAAAAAATCAGCCAACTAGAATTTGTGTGAAGACAATCAGACTATCTTAGCTACCAAATATAGTGCAATAAAAATCAATCAACTAAAAATATTGTCTGATTTTATTTTAATACCGCAAGCGCACGGGTGTCGTAGCACAATTACGGGTCGGATCACGGGGAGACAGGATTAATACAAGAGTTGATTAGTTAATCACTTGAGAAACAAAGATTTGATTGGTTGTTACTATAACTACGTGATAATACTTAAGAAAAATGATGGATTCAAGATAATAAAAGGACTAGGACATAGGAATTCCCCACTAATAGCATGTGATAATTTCGCTAAGGATTGCAATTGGTTCCGTTGAATTGATTTAGCGATCTAACTTAATCACTCCTTTTCGGGATGGTAATCAAATTAGGACAAATTAAATGGGTTCTCTCAATCTCAACTTTCGTATTTTGATCGATTAACATCACAAGAAAACATATTACTCAATCTCAACTTTCGTAATTTTGATTAAGAAGACATATTAACTTGATTTATCATCCAAGACTAATAATATTCTCATCCCTCAACTTTCGTGATTTTGGTTTTAAGAGAAATTAAAAGACTTTAACTTGAATGATCAAACATAACAATTTAATCAAACCAATTCAACATCACAATCATCAATCCTCATTTAACAATCACATACATATTAGGGTTCAAATCCTATGCCCTAGCATACAAATCTACTCACTAATCATGGCTATGGAGATTTCTAAGACTAATAAACTATCATGAAACAAGAAATAAAACATAATTTAAAAACTTGAATAATAAAGAAAATACCTTGACAATGGAGAATTGAAGAACGGTAATGTAAATTGCAAATGAAATCCAAGAGTACAATATTGAAATTCTCAAAGAAAAGCTTAAACTAAATCTATGGAGTACAAAGGAATTCTAGAGTTTTTAAGCAAAGAAAAACTGAATAATCTAAAATTAGGTTAAATTCCACTTAAATAGTGGTTCCAAAAAATTAAGAGAAGAAACGGTTGAATTTCCGTAAAAAATGCTGAGCGACGAGTCGCCACATGATGGGCGACGAGTCGGCGCTTCTCTTCTGTCTGAATACTGGCAGTTTCTTCTTGAGCGACGAGTCGCCACATGATGGGCGACGAGTCGTCGCTTTGGTTCTGGAGTGTTGAAAAGAGATCAGTGAATTTGCAACGACTCGTTGCATAGTCTGTGGCGAGTCGTTGCTTTCTCTCTGGATTGATATTGGGATCAGCAAGTATGCGACGAGTCGCTGCTATGGTTGTGGCGACTCGTTGCTTTCCTCCTGGACTTGTTTTGGCTCGTTTCTCCATCATGCTAGGGGTCTTAGGCTATTTTCTCCAAGCCTTCACCCTCTAATAACTCCGTAGACTAGTGAAAAGCCTCAATTTCGCCTCATAACGTCATAAACCTACAAAATAAGCACACGAGACAAAAATTGCAACAATCCACTACCATAATCCCTAAATATCATTATAACTTCGCTCACGGAGTGTAGAAATAGCATAAATAAGTGCAAATAAATGCACTTATCAGGGACCCTAGCTTGTACGAGATACTGGAAGTGTCCTTTACTTTACTTAAAAATGCAAAAACAATGCTTAAGGAAGTACTAGGAAACAATTATTATTGAAATTTCGAGCTAAGGAATTCTTCATAAGTTTAGGTTGTTGTCTTTCATCTCTCTCCAGAGTCTGATCATAATTTTTATAAGCGGAATACACTGGGTATGATGATGATGAGAAAAAAAAGTTTTGTGATTATGCTAATAACAATTAGGAAGTGACAAAATGCCTTTAAGACTAAAATACTAAATCAAAGTCATAGTATTGGTTCACCTTAAAACAATAAATGATGCTATGAGAATATAACTTATAAGCATATATTAATTTCATTAAAATCATTCACAACTTTTTAAAATAAGTTCATATATGTATAAGTTAGTTTCATTAAAATAAAATTTAGTAATTTCAAGAAGAAAAATCATATTAATACAATAAAAATAAATTAAAATGCTAAAATATGATCATCCAATACATGGAGAATTAAACAAAATCTAAATTGTCCTTAAATTTTGAATGACCGCAAGGGCAGTATAGATGGACATTTTTATGGTTGTTACTCTTTAATTTTCACGTTAGTACAAATTTAACCAAAAATATATTAAATTATTTATTTACTTATAAAAATATAAATCTATATTGTGAAAGTACATTTTATATATGAGCATTGGAAAGGTCAAACTGTAATAATTATATAAAAAAATACTCAATAAAATTGAGATTAAATTGAAAACTAAAATTTCTCATTAAAGTACCTCACCTAAGCCATATAGTAGGCCTAAATATCAATCAAAGTAGTTATGTGTTTTAAGGAGTATTCTGGTCATCAGATTAATTTCAGATTAGGTGTTTTGACTGTGATCCAAAAAAAAAAAAAAAAATCAGACAGTGTCATATTGATATTCATAATTGTTGAAGTTATGTCAAATCGAGTTTAATTAAAAAATCTGATAAATTTCAAATTATTAGGTTTGTTTTGAATAAGTCGAATTTGGTGATAAACTTGTAAGTAAATTGTCACTATCTAACATTTACTAAGGTGTATATAAAGTAACAATAATTTTGAAGAGTTAATATGTCATTAATAAGGTGTAGTTGATGGAGGGTTCATACTTCTTCAAAGTAAAAACATGCAAACAACAAAAGTAGGAGTTGCACAGTAACTTGTAGGTTAAGGTCCATGCAACTGCAATTTATTGGGATACCCCTAGTATATCATCAATATACTGTCACAATATGTTAGTATAATAGAAATAGTTGCCACTTTTGAATATAATGGTAAAGGTAAAATGTAAACGAACTTTTCGGTATCCCGCACAACGGTATAAGGCAGGGTTTGTGTGGGGGTTTTTTTTTTCTTGAAAGATGCGGACAAATCACTCTCGTACCCCCAAGGAGAGAGTAAAAAGAGATACGCGCAGTCAAGAAACCCTCCAATTGATACCTGCTCCTAGTAAGGGTCGTACCTCAAACCTTCTTCTCCACATGCAGATGCTCTATTCATTGAGCCACAAGCGTTTTTGGTCAATTTTTATCATATTAGAATATAATGATATATTTAAAAGTTTATATCATATTTCTTCACCCTAGAGAAAATTGAACTAAAAGCATAGATCAGGATTTGGATTTGGCGAAAATTTTCACATATAAATCACGAAAAGAAATTTTAAGTTAGCGATCATAAATTGAAATTATTTTAAGATTTTTGATCAATTTCTTAAGTTGACAGCAAGACTAACATGTACTCCCTCCAGTTCTTTTTGATTGTATACTTTGGGTTGGACACGCATATTAAAAAAGTGATAGTTAGTGTATTTTAAATGATTATAATTATTGTAGAGGTGGTAGTTGGGGTACTTAAGTGATTATAATAATTATAAAGGTGATAGATGAGGTATTTTAAATAATATAAGTGAGGGTATTATGGTCTTTACTTGTGTGAACATAGGGTATTTAGGTAAAAAATCTTTGCCAAAAATAGAAAGTGTAAAATTTGGGTTAAATAACTAAATAAGAAAAGTGGACAATAAAAAAGAAATGCAAAGAGTATTAAATTATAGACATGCCTATAAATAAAGTAATTTATGGTCTAAATACCTCATATACACTAGTACACCATATTTTCACTGATTTTTTAAGGTGAGTTGTAACTAATCTTTGCCTTAAGTAGTTCTGCCAATCTCTGGTGTAGATGCAGTATGTACATTTTTTTCAAATTACATGACGTTATATTTTCCACTTAGAATATAAGTAAATGAGATTTGAACTTAAAACTCAAAATTATTATTGTGCATATGAAGTAACTAAAGGCGGCATATTCAGTATTATTGTGATTTTCTGAAATAAAAATTAATTAGTCAAATTTATTGGGAACATAATAATTTTGATACTGACAACTAAAAAATAACCACTATTGTTTCTGATTTCTTATATTTTCTCATCAAAAAATAAAATATTAATTAAAAACAAAAAACAATAACAAACTGTTGTTGAGCTTTAAAAAATATTCTTCTCCATATCTCTATTAGTCACTCAATTTTTCTTGTGTTTTTTCCTATCACTTATGAGTCAATCTTTATGAGATACTTATGTGTCAATTTAGATACATGCTCCATCAAGTATAATTAAACCTCCTTGGAAGAACGGATATAATCTGTCCGCATCTTTCAAGAAAAAGAAAAAACTCCACTTAAACCCTATTCTGTGCGGGATACTGGAATTAGCCTTTACCTTTATCTTTTCTCCGTCAACTATAATAGAAGTATAAATTTTTCCATGCAAGAATTTAAGATTTCCTTCAATGAGGCATTAAATGTATCTTGGTTGACATTTAATTTGTTCATCCTATGAATGAATAGTTAGTTGGGCAAGCTAATCCACAATAATCTACTCCCTCCGAACCAGTTTAATTGTCCCATTTGGTTTTTTACACTATTCATCAATCCCGTTTAATTTGTATTTTATTCTTAATCCATAAGTCAAAACATAGTCATGTGAGATCTTGTTTGATTCGTCTCAATGCAAGGATTATTCATATCAGCTTTTCAAAATTTTTATTTAAGCATAATTATAAGAGTCAAAATGTTACCTCAACAAGTGTGCACAAGCAAATGGGACAACTAAACTGGTTCTCATTAGCAACATCACAACATGCAATGAGAAAAAGTTCGATAACAAATTCACAAAAAATATATAGCATAAGGTACCTTGTAAAAGCCCATTTTCCAATCATATATTATATAAGAAGTTTACTTTAAAAAGTATTAATCTATAAATTAATCGAATTATTATCGATTGAGTGTTTTTAAAGTTGGAACTTGTCAAATTTATAAGAAATTATATTTTTCTCTTGTGTGGGCTTATAAGTGAAATACTAATAAAAAATTTAACATTTAACATGATATCAGAGTAAGTTATGTATGTTAGAATTTAAATTAATTAAAGTGTTGTGTCTCATTAATTCTAAAAGAGATTTAGTGATCAAGTACAAAAATAGCAATGTTCTCATTCAAGTTAAAAAAAAGCTTAATGTTGAGAATTATTCACTTGTGATCCCACATCGAATAATAGAGAGTGTATGATTAATATGAGATCACCATATGGATTTTAGAATAAATTAAACTCATTAAATTTATATTTGATCATATTTTTCTCTGATGCAATAAGCCTACCGTACCACAAATTTAACGTTAATAATCGTACCATGAAAAAAGTTAACAATTCAAACCTATGACAATTACCACTAATATCAACATTCATGAAATAATTTTTTTTTTTGTATGATAAATGAAATGGGGCAATAATAATGATGTAATATTGTATTGACTTCCACAATAATCATAAGTTTAAGATCATAAAATCCCTAAATATAAAGTACTCCATTATCCCATAATTCCAATCTTATATTATGATAGAGGAGAAATGATGCAAAATATATTTAACATAATCTCTAGCCCAAAGTGTACATGGAAACAACATAATCTCTAGGCCAAAGTGTACATGGAAACAACATAATGTATTTAACATAATCTATCCTTTTCTTCCTTGAGCCGGGACTCCTTTTGGTCGCGTTCTTCTTTATGGGTATGAGTTACCGCAGTCGTTCTCTCTCCAGACTCTGTCCATAGTTTTCTATGAGTAGAATACACTGGATAGAATGATGATGATCATTAAATGGAATAAGCTAGTATTTAAAACCACAAACTAAACCACCAAATGAAAAAAAGGACCACAAAAAAATATGGCAAATTTCAACTATCTATTTGAGTATAACCCAAAAGGACAGTTGGAAAATTGCTCTCACCCCACGAGGAGATAACATGCAAATGGGCATTTCATCTTTTGTTGTTGACTGAAATAACAAGTTAGTGTAGCCCCACTAATGGGTTCAATTTATCCCTTTTCATGCCCATTTAAATGACCTCTGTCACATGGTTTTGGTATATATTCTCTTGACAAATTTATAAAAACATATGAAATTTTACAAGTTATATACTTATTTTGATGAAAACCATAAGGGTTATATGTATTTTCCTATAAATGGATACAATATATTCATGGGCTTTAAACATATATAGAATATTTTATATATTCTATTAAGATATACATAGTGCAATTTCTGAAAGAAACACACTAGTCGATTATTCTTAACTTTATATAAATCATAAGGGTTATTTGTATTTTCCAAGAAATGAATATATACAAAAGTCTTTAAACATATAGGATACGTTAAGTGCTATATCTGAAAGTAACACACCAGTTGGCTATTCTTAGCTTTATATTTACGAGAATATGGACTATGATGTGATTTCTGAAAGATATACATTAGTTAGCTATTCTCAACTTTCACATTCTCGAGTGTATATATAATGTGATATATATGTACTCCAAGTATTTAGGTTATATTGTGGTATATTTTGTTAAATCATTTTAAAAGATTGGATAAAATCAAATAAAATATATTTTGACAGAAATATATAAGGGGATGAAAGAAACAACAGCAAGGAAAAGCAATATAATCAAAAGCTAATCTAGAACACACACACACAACCAATTGCAATGGGGACCTTAACACATGGGGAAGTGGTATAGTGGAACCAAAAACAAGGGCTAGGAATCTTTGTTGTGATATATGTTGGTAGGAAGCACACACTTATGGCAAAGTTGTTTGTTGATAATTAAAATCACTCTAATAAATTGTACTCCTATGCTTTAATTCTTTTTCTTTATTATTATTATTATTATTAATTGATTTTTCTATTCTTAAATATGATCCATATCTATCATTAGGGTTATGTAAGGATGCTTTAATTAATGTCAAAAAAGGACTAGGTGGTTGAAGAATTCTATAAAGGGAAATCTCTTGATATTGAAGCTACATCTTTGATTGAATTGTGAAGTATGTGGTTTGTGGATGCTAGCTTGAACTTTAGTTTTATCTTAGTGGTGATTTTTGTGGTTATGCAATTCTAAAAATTTTCATGTTTTAAATAAGATGTAGTTTTTTTTGCGTATTTTAGATCTTGCTCATGATTTTTTATGGGCGAGATACACTGAATATGATGATGATGTACTTTTTCTGCGTATAAATGATATTTGAACAATTTGACTTTTTGTGTTTTTAATCATTTAATTTTGGGTATATATATCCTCAAATATCATTGAAAGTTGTATTATAGAATTAGACATCATTGTAGTAAGAATCTAACATAATCTTACTTGATTATGTTAAACTATATTGGTTAAACTATATTGGTTAATTGAGTAAAAGACAATATAAAGCAAACATATAAATTTATTAATTAGTAGTAATTAAGTAAAAATTTCATTCCAAGATAATAAATTAATAAATCTTTTTGTTAATAAAATTCATAAAGCTTTATTATCGATAATTGAATTTGAGGTTTTATCTAGCAAGGAAATGGTTTTGATGGTCATTCAATTTAACTACTATATTGTGTTTTAAGATAGATGTAAAAGTATTATGACTAATTAATATCACAACAAGTAAAATTCAACACCAAAGCATTAAAAACTTAAGATTTCTAATTCAAGTCAAAGGGGTCTTTTGAGGGTGTATAAGGTGATCGACCAGAGTCACCGGACATGACTCTCTCTTTTTCCCGTATATTAAAAAATTAATCAAAGTTAACAAACGAAATATGTTAATTTTATTAATAAAATAAATACATTTACTATAAATAAGACGCAAAATAAAAGTTTTACGCAGAGCCTCAAATTTTTCAAGACGGTTGTGATTCGAGTCATTACACAATCCATGAATTTAATATTTTTCTATTTAATAGACTTTTCTCTTAAACTATACAATTTTCCCATTTATAATATTCAAATCAAATTAATCAAATTTTGACTTGCTCTTATACAACAATTTTGCAAGTAAATCAGTTTTTTAAATATGATTATGGTGTTAGGCTGCTCATAACCTTTAGTCATAGTAACTTTTTTTGATACCCTATCAAATAATTATCATATTTCATATCTTTTTCATTAATTAATTAATATACGCAATTTATATCTTTATCTTTATATAGTCTCAAAAATCAAATTACTTGCTACCGGTGGACTCCTTTGGCCACGGTCTTCTTTATGGGTATGAGCTGTTGCCGTCCTTCCCTCCTCAGACCCTATTTATAGTTTATCTATGAGCGGAATACACTGGGTAAGATGATGATGAAAAGAATGAGTATTTGACAAGAAAGAATAGGTTTAGTTAGTGGAAGAGTGGCGCAACATATAGGTAGTAGGGAGCACCGAAATTGATGAAACTCCATATAATGTTTGTCTATAAATAAACCCTACAAATGCTTAAAGTTTCTCGTGCAATGCAAGCAAATGCCATGCATGGTAAATAAGATACAAGGACGTTTCATAATTAACTTATTTTTGTACAATGCATTATAATGACACATTCCGTTAGGAGGCCAAATCCTAATCCAACAAAATTAGAGGAAAATTAGAGGAAGATTAAATAATATATAACGGGAGATTCTGAACATGCATGTTCAACATGTTTGATTGTATAGAGCCTCGAAAAAAAATTTGGAGACTTCAATATTAAATTATGTTATATGTTAAGTGTTAGCATACAAAGTAGTTAGAAAAATATCATAAATTTTAAAATTGCTCAGAACCTTTATAAAATTTGTCAATCTTTACTCCGCATTTGCTCTTGTCATAGATGTACGTAGGACTTCAACAAGAAAGTTATATGCTAATAGTAATTTGTATGAGTTTGGCTATTCAGCTCGTGTATGGGCATCGTCTCGTGATGAAACCGTCTCGTACAAGATAATAAGAATTTGTGTATATAAAACTAGGTATAATATTCTCAAGGAATCAACTCAATTAAAAATTTATAATTTAATCAAAATTAGACTCATATGTATATTGACTCAATCCCATATTTACACCCTAACACACGAGAGTCTTTTGGTTTAAAGTTCAGATGCAATACAAGTCTTTCTCGTACGTAGAACTTTGTCTCGTATACATGAAAGTGTTTAAATTATAGGATTATTGCAAACCCGATTTTGTTTACCTCTTAATACGTATGATGGATAATGAGATTTGAACCTTTAACTAGAATTGCTTAGAGTCCAAGTCTTAAATTAAACTTATTAAGTAAGAATTATATTTTGTCTCAATTGAAATAAATATTATCTGAGTTTTATTTTTATCTAGCTTTTCTCTTGGCTTGACTTGTAATTTAAATTACAAAGATATTTGTTTTTATTATCCAAAATCCTTAATAATATCTGCCCATGACCAACCAAGTCAACAAGAATGAGCGTCAGACGAGATGCATGCCTCTGCATGAGGATACTTTTAAAATAAATAGGGAATATAAATCAATAAATATCTTTAGTTGATAACACTAAATATTCTTATTTTCACTCATTTTATGCAATTTAATGTGTTATTTTAATTTTTTATATATAATAAAAAATTATAAAAAATTAATATTATAAAAAATACGATTAGACGATTCAAATAAAATTTCACTACTATATATATTTAAATATTATTCATAGTATATAATATAACCTCAAATAATTATTACTATCATTAGCATAACTTAGCAAAGTATTTGATGAGAAAGATAGTATAAAATTTGTGTACATAAAGACAAGTGCACGAAGATTCAAAAGGTGTGCACATTACTATAATATTTTTATTCCCTTCATTTTGTTTTATTACTACATTTTTCATTTATAAGCTTAAGAAAATTTGTCTTATATGAGACTATATCATTGTGAAATTGGTCCATATTAAAAATAAACTAGCGTGTTTTTGTAAACAGCCAATCTCCTGAGAGACCGTATTTTTAAGAGACGTTTTTCAGGCCCAATCCATTAAATCTTATTGCCTACCTTTACTTTATATTTTTCCTAATGGACCAACCCAATTAGAGATGATCTCTCAAATAGACTGTCTCTCACAAGAATTTGTGTTTTGTAAATAGTTTGGGACTTCATCACCTCTTTTGTTAAGTATTACAAGAGAAATAATATTTGCAAGTAAATTTTTATGAACTAATTAATACAGCGAGTAATTTTTTAAAAATAAGAATATATCAATGACAAAAGAGTTACTTCCTCCATTACATAATAATTGCTACTGATAGTGACATTTTCTCACACAACATGTCACATTCGATAGAGATTTTTACGTCAATATCTGTAGCAATTTTTGTTAGAGTGTATAACATATCTTGGAGTCTCAACCATCAGCTTAAGCTTTTGATTGAGTTGGTTCCTTAAAATGGTATCAGAGCCAACGTGACAAGAGGTCACGAGTTCGAATCTCATTCACCTTTCATCTAAAGTGAAATATTCAGTGCCTATGCGCATCTACACTTGTAGCCCAAATAAGCTCTCGTATGAGGAATTGTGTTAGAGTATCTAATATATCATATAATCTCAACCATTAATTTAAACTTTTACTTGAATTGGTTCCCCAACGAGTTCAAAGGGATGGAGTTTGAGAGAGTACTTGAAAAGTTGGAATAAAGAAGACGTATTAACTGCCATCTGCCAGTGCGTTGGTATTATTTGAAGGCACACGTGCAGTCCATCTTTTAAGTGAAAAGTGCCAAAAAATTCTACCCACCCCGTCTATTTTCTCTTCCACTTTCAATTGGTGTCGAGCCCAACACCATCACTACCTTCATCAATAATAGGAGTTATTCAAGCTGACTACTTTTTTAAATCGAACAAAGTAATGACCCACTTACATTTACTCCTATGTATAATAAATAGCTTTTTCATCGCACTTTTTTCTATAGGTATAATTTGTTGTCGTTTTTTCCTCTTCGAATTCTGATCATAGTTTTCTATGAGCGGGATACACTGATATGATGATAATAATATAATAAATACCCTTTTGATAGTTGTAGGTGTAGAAAATCATAATGAGGAAATAAGATTGATTCGAGTTTTGAATATTTAATTAGTTTGTACTTCCTCCGTTCCATAATACTTGCTACTGATTGTGACATTTTCCCACACAACATGTTATACTCAGTAGCAAGTATTATGAAACGGAGGAAGTATTAAATAATAATGAGAGGTATTAAATAATAATGCGGAAATAATAATAATGATGATGATATAATAAATACACTGAGGTTGTAATTTGCAAGAGTTCCAAATTTTAAGGCTATAATTCGCAAAATGACTTATTTTAATAAATTAGAGGTTATCTTAGTGCATTTTTAACAAACAAATACCCCTTATAAATAAAGATTGTTTATAGTTAATCAAAAATTAAAACTATTATTAAGAAATCAGTAAAAAGTTAAATTTAAAAATTTAATTAATATTAAAACTCGAAAAAGTAAAGATTATAGATTTTCTCACAATAAGTCACTTGTTACGTTAAATATTTCCTCTATTTTATAATACTTACTACTGAGTATAATATGTTGTGTGGAAAAATATTACTATTAATAGCAAGTATTATGAAAACAGGAAGTAGTATCGTGATTATTAAAGTTTTTTTATAGTATGAAAAAAGAGTGGGACTTTTTCCCTAGGAAAGTGGGAACTGCAAATGTTGCAGACTACGCCTTACTTTGGTCAGATCACCGTCAAAGTATTAATAACTCAAAGTATACACTCATTCTTTCTTAGTCCTTCGGTCACATTTAATTTGTAACATTTTATATTTTAGTTCGTTACATTTAATTTGAATTATTTCTATTTTTGAATTATATTTCACCATTTTCTTTTAATCTCATCCATATATTTTGACTCTCTTTTTAATTTCAACTACACAATTCATTCTCTCTCTTTATTTATTATCATTATCTACCTTTTTCTTAAAAAAACACTAATTTTCTCTTTGCTTCAAACTATATGGACAGAGAGAGTATATTTCAACTTTTTAACATGAATTTTACTTCTTTTTTTTTTTTGATTTCATTGACAATTTATGCAAAAATAATACAACTAGCTTGCAGTTGCAGGCTCCAGCTTAACTTTCTGAACTTGGAGTAAATCATTCATCGTTTAGATCAAAAGAATCAATTTGTGCTTAGTCTATGAAGTACGTTCATACTTCTAAAGTTCTAATATTCTCCCTCCTATACTAGTCGCTCTATTTTTACAGTAGCACTATTCATCTTTGATCTTATTTTAATGATTTCAAATAATACGTAAGAAATAATATATTCATATGAAATCTTATTTTATGCGTCTTAGAATGTAGTTTTTTAATATGTAATATTTATAATTTTTCGTTTTGTAAAAATAAAAATATTTAATACTCCCTCCGGTCCAGTTTACTTGTCCCATTTCCTTTTTTGGCAATTCCTCTTTACTTGTCCCATTTCCTTTTCTGGATATCCTTTTTTTACCTAAATACCCCCACTTTTTCAATTCCCAATACCCAACTACCACCTTTACAATTAATTTAATCAATTAAAATACCCAACTACCACCTTTTACATGGACCCCACCACTATCTTAATCTCCGTGCCCAGTCAAATGGGACATCTAAACTGGACCGGAGGGGAGTATTAAAATAGACATTAAATTACGTACAAAAAAAATTTAGCAAGTATAGGGAACGGAAGAAGTACGTGCTATATTACGAATATCAATAATATTTACATATTGATATAACTAATATTTAGAAAAAAAATTAGTTAAGTGAAATGTTATTTAAATTGTGAATCACATATTTTCATAATGTTAGTTTTTTTATGAATTAGATTGTTTATAGTTTAATAAATAAATAATAAAAATAATGCATAAAAAATTAAATGTAATAAGTATATTTCTATAATAATGGAATGGAAGAAGTACGAATATATGGTTACATAGTTGCTCGCTCTTTCTCACAAAATTCCCTCATTTTCCTTTTTTTATTTATTCTGCTAAATTTGTCGTCTTAGTTTTTTTTGTCTTAGTTTTTTTTTTTTGAAGATTTTTTTGTCTTAGTTTTATTTATGATAATAAGTGTTACTTTTTCTTTAATTATCATTTGCATATTTAACTTACTTTTTCTTCTCTTCTGCATGTTTCTCCACCATCCCACAAAATTTGTTTTGTCTTCTTTTCTGATTTTTTTCGATCATATTTCTAAGAGGTAATAAATTTGATATGACATAGTAAGTACTTCCATGTTCTTTTGAGGTGCCGTCTCCATCCTAGCGAATAACGAGGGGTTTGCCTTTGGCCCTTTAGAGCTGTGGTTGGGTGATGACCCCTAAGTTTCTTGATATAAGGATGTAAAACTTTGGCTTTTTTCTTGGCATTTTATAAAATTTACTTTGCCAAAAAAATGGTACCAATAAAAAAAATGTTAGTTTCAAAGGGAAACGGAGAATATTGTGTTATACTTTTTGTGTCGCTTTGATATTGCAACAAATCAATGACCGAAGTATTAAGAAAACGCTTTCTTTGTCTCTTTGATATTCCAACACTCATCAATAACACAAGTATTAAATGCAAGAGAAAGTGAGAAAACATGTGTAGAAAAAAATTAAAGAAAGTTTGAAACTGGTGGAGACATACACTATCTATAAATTGTTGCAAAGTTAAATAAATAAATCAAAATAAAAATTATGAAAATTTATAAGTACAAAGGATGTATTACGAACCACTCAATTTTGTGAAAAAAAAGAGAAAATAAAAAACATGTTCGGATAAAAATCAATAAAAGTAGTAAAAAGTGAGGTCTTTAACTAACATATAAATGTTAGAAAGTTAAAACACAAATGATAATTAAAATTATGGCAAATTCATACAAACGGAATTTCTTTGGATGTACATTTCATTAAAAGGAAAATTTTTTAAGACAAGAGGTCTAATAAGGAGGACTTGATATTCCTAATTTCTTTGGGGGACTTTTTTTGGCCGCGATATGAGTTTTCGCCGTCCTTCCTTTCCCAAACTCTGCTCATAGTTTTTCTATAAACGGGATACACTGAGTAGGATGATAATGATGATGATATTCCCAATTCCCTAGCAATGGTGTAAAATTAAGCTTTAAATTAAACTTCCATAATAGGAACATTTCCATACATTAGTGTAAGATATGATGTAAAAATATGCTTTGTTGGTGAATTTAATTCCATTTAATAAAAACATATGGAGACGGGGGATTCTCTGATCGTACTTTCCTACATGGATATGAGTTGTCGTCTATTTTCCCTTTCTCGAACCTGACCATAGTTTATTTATAAGCGGGATACACTGGTTACGATGATGAGGAGGAGTTTAATTATTGTTTTTTCAAAGACTTGTTTTGGCATGAATATACTTCATTTAAGTACACGTAAGATATAATCACAATATTCACAACACAATTACCTAAAAACGGTCCACAAATCACTCATTTTGCTTGGAAAATTAGCCTTCTAATTAGTCATATAAGAGTATTTCACATCAATCAATAATACATATACAAACACTATCAATAAATTTATAAATGCATAAAGGACTTGGCTGGAAGATTTTTCAAAAAAAAGCCAAAGTCACGAGAAGAAAAGGGGATAAGACTTTAGAAAAGAAGTATTAATTATTATTATTATCTTTGTAAGAAAAAATTGGCATAAATACAACATTTTACCAATACCCAATAAATAATTTTTACTTTTAGATTATTTTCTAATAATCTTATTTTTGTTATATATTTTCTCATAATATATCATATTACTAATAATAGGTAATAATCATATTACTAATAATAGGTAATAATAGGGTCTGTTAGTAGAAACTAAGACAAAGATTAGATATTGATAATGAACTAAGGAAAATACTCCCTCCTATTCAGCCTAAATATCTCATTTAGTTTTTTACACTAGCCGATATAACATTTTAACCCTTAATATCTCAAATTATTCTTAATTAAAAATTATAAAAATTTGATATTAATAATTTTTGTATTGAGAATCCCACATGACTATATTTTAACTTATAGATTAAGAGTAAAATACAAATTAAGAGTGATGAATGAATAGTGCCAAAGAAAATGAGACATTTAGGCTGAATAGGAGGTAGTATTAGATTATTAGAAAGTAATTGGAATTATTTACAGCGAAACGCAAAAGATTAGATTATTAATGTTAATTTTTTCTTATTATTATTAATATTAATTTTTTTTATTATTATTATTAAAATATATAAATAAATCAATTGGTGACTCATTACTCACCTCACAAAGAGAAGATAGCTAAGTTGGTATTGTTTTAATTTGTGGGGGCAATATAGAGGAACAAAAGTGAGTGGGACAGTAAAGCACAAGGCAACAAATTAGAGGCACTCGTGCAAATGGGATTTTTAAGATGTACATCACCCTAAACTTTCCCCAACTCATTATTGTTTGTTTTTTCAATTATTATCAATTTATCATACATACATCTATACACACATTCATTAAAATCCAAAGGGATAGGAAGGAGAAAAAATAAATAAAAATAAAATTTAGAAAACATTGTGTATTAATTGTGACCAACCTCTTGTATTGCCTTTAATTATTTTTATTGTGAAGTCTCTTTCCATACAAAACTACCATTATGCTCCTTCCGTCCCATTGAATTTGCATTACTTTCTATTTTAGTCTGTTCTACTTAATTTGCATCATTTCTATATTTGGACAATGACTCACCATTTTATTTTAATCTCATCCATACATTTTAACTCTCTTTTAATTTCATCCACACAATTATTTTCTCTCTTCATTTATTACTACTTTCTTAAATCTAACTTCATTTCTCTTTGATGCAATTTAAAAGGGACAGAGTAGTATTTATTTAAAATATTATCTCCTCCTATTCAGCCTAAATGTCCCATTTAATTTTTCATACTTGCCGAGACAACATGTTAACTCTGTCAAATTATTCTTAATTAAAAAGTATAAAAATTTTGATATTAATTAATAATCCTTGTATTGAGACGAATCAAACAAGATCCCATATGACTATGTTTTAACGTATAGATTAAAAGTAAAATACAAATTAAAAGTGATGAATAAATAATGCAAAAAAAATAGAACATTTAGGCTGAATAGGAGGTAGTAAAACGGTTCAATAACAGATACATCAGTTGGTTATGTAAAGATTTTTGAGGTATTTGTCGTATCCCTTGGTTCTCGAGCATGAGCCTCTTAGAGAGGTTGTGAATAGTCAAATATACCATCTCCCGGTAATCAAGGTTAGTTGAACTAGATTAATAGTTTCTTCATTTCATAATACTTGCTACTGAATGTGACATGTTATGCGAAAAAATGTCACTATCACAACTTCTCTAAGAGTTTCTATGTAATAGTTCTGAATGTGACATGTTATGCGAAAAAATGTCACTATCACAACTTCTCTAAGAGTTTCTATGTAATAGTTTTATTTCTCACTTTTATGTCAGAGTTCTTTTGGAAGAAGACTATAAGTGTAACTGTTAAAAAAATAAAAAATATTATAATTATGAAAAAATTATTTAGAATAATCCAAACTATTCATGATTTTCCTACAATAATCCCACCTATTGATTAACCATGAATAATCCCAATTTTGAGGGGTATTTTCCTAGAGTAAACTTGGATAACCCGATACCTGCTATAGTATGTAATTCACCAAAAAAATAAATTAAATATTAATTTAAAATTAGAAAATATTTTTGAAAATTTACATAAAAAATTCTAAATAATAAAAAAAATCATAAATTTTTTATGAATATTTTTTAACATTTTTTTCGACATTTTATTTTACTTTATCTTTTTTTAAAAAAAAGAATAAAAGTTTCTATAGCAAGTCATCCTGTCACCGAGTTTACTCTTGGAAAATGCCACTCGAAGTTGGGATTATTCATGGTTAATAAATAGGTGGGATTATTGTAGGAAAATCATGAATAGTTTGGATTATTCTAGGTAATTTTTCCTATAATTATCATTTTTTATTATCTATATAATTCTAATTTTATAAATAATATAAAATTTTGGTTGTTAATGAAATTATTAACTATATATGTGGATTATTTGCCACAATATAATTATTTAAAAGTAGTTATTGTGTCCCTTTTCCGACCATCCTAGCTAGCTAAAATCCTTTAAGTCGATCATTTGGTGTGCTTGTTGTTTCTTTTGTATCCATAAAATTGCTTTATGCTTCCCCCTCAAAATTAATCATGTATAAGAACATGTCCTTATCTTCTTGTCCAATTCTTCCCACCCTACCTTATTTCTCTTTCAATAATGGGGTGTTATTTAGCTACTTGTGGTGAATTTTCATAAATAAAGATAGCTTGATCCTCTCTTTACTAAAACAAGTTAAAATTTCAATCTTGGTTTCTACTTATATATAGGGTCTTCTCGTTTATTTTTTGGGCTCCAGAGCAAAAGATAAAAAGGGGCCTTACAAACTTAAGGTGTAACGACTAATATAATACACTTTTTGTTTTTTATTGTTAATATGTAAACTAATTTACATAAAAAGTACTAAGAGCTCATATTACTTAGCAAAAAATGTAAGTTATATATAAATTTAATTCAAACAGATATCACTTATATATATAAAAATATTTTTTTAGGCCCTAAAAAATTTGGGCTTCTGGATAGTAGCTCGCTTTGCCCTTGCTAATCAACGACCCTGCTTATATATGAACAAACACATATTAATACTCTTTTTATCGCTTTGTATTTTAGTTTATTTGATCCAAGATCAGCTTTTTTGAAGTAATTTATGTTTTTGGTCATAGATAATAGAGATGAACGAAGATTTTTTCAAACTATTTATTTAATCTTTAATCTATGTTCGATCACACCTACTTATTAATTATGTTCAATCGCGATACAAGAATGGCGACAAAATAGATGTTTTGTTGGCAACTTAGTGACAAAAAAGCCAACAAAAATACATTTTGACGACAAAGCTTTTTGACGCAATATTTGTCATTAATCAGATTTAGCTAAAACAATAGCTACAAAAATACTTTATCGCCAAATTCTTTTTGTTTTGTAGTGAGTTTCTGAAGGATTAAACTCTAAACTAGTCTGCTATTAGAATTTTGTGACTAATATATATTTAAGTAAATATTTGTTATTCATTATTGAGTTGTAAATATTGTTCAATAAAGTTTCAATATATACATATATCAAACAAAATTTTATTTCATAATAAAATTTGCCAATTAATAAACTTTACATTTGAATGAGGACATGACCTTACAATTGCATGTACGGATTACTCATCTAATTTGAGAAGAGATGAAGATGCATGTCCAATATATTTGCTACCACATATTTCCTTTTCAACTCCATTATTATATCATCTATCGACCCCATCTTCAATCTTGGATATGTACTAAGAATTTTCGTCTAAGTTACAGGTGTGTTTTTAGGCGTGTTGTGTATCACTCATCTTTTCCTTTACAGCAATCTATGTTTTACGCAACGTATGAATATGATATATTTGTTGCTACCCTCCTCCCCGGATCATGAATTATGCGAAATACTGAGTTAATGACTCTAACACTGACTCATCGTATACTCAACACTCTTTGTTCTTTTGATTTATTAGTGATATAATATTCTATTAAGCTAGCTAGGTTTAAACTTATTGTAAAAGAACTTGAACGCTTTAAATTTTATATTTATGATTTTCAAAAATATTTTTTTTGGATTTTATATCAAGTTTCTCATCCAATCCTATAAAAGTTGCACAAAAACTATCACCAAAATTTACAACGTACACTTTTATCCCAAATTATTATGCAAGTTTTGAAGTAAGCTAGGAGTATATCTTGTCAGACAATTTTAACTTATTTTGACATAAATAAATAATTAAGTCATCAATCATTTAATTCTAGTATTTGCTAAATTAGTTGGCCGAAACAATTTATTATTATGAATTAATTATTTTTGAACATAATACTCCTAGGCTCCTACATCGTGTTCAAAATCACCTGGTCAAATCAATTAATAAAATCACCTAAACAAACCAGTCACTCTAATAAATTACCAGTTACCAGCTATCAACTATGATTTGTTCGTCAAATAGAAAAAGGTTATTCACAAAACCAAATACACAAATGAATAATATTGGTACAACCGTACAAGTATAAAAATAGTACATACTAGTATTATTAGCATAATTAGTTCTTAGAATTTGGTAAAATTATGCATGCTTTTGTGTCCAATCCCTTTCCACGGATCTCTCTACGGATTCTTTCTTTTCTATAAGTCACTATCCAATTTAAACTTTTGTGCCACACCATGACAACCTCATTCATCTCAACTCATGTAAGTCCTAGTCCACCCATACACTAATTTTAATTTTTCCTCTTTAAAAAAACATGAATAATCAATATAATAAAAAATATCATCTCAAAAAAAATATTATAAAAAATATTTTGTAGGATTATTCACAAATTTAAAATATACTATAAGATATACATGCGTATGATTTTCACATTTATTATTACTTGTGGGATTTTCACTTTAAAAATATATATGATTTTCAAAATAAATATATAATTTATAAATATTCGATAAAATTTTCACATTTTAAAAAGGTATAGATATAAATAATTGTTCATACTTTTTTGCTTTTAATAGTAAATTTGTACAAAAAATAATTTTTGAATCTAATATAAGCAATTAGAAGAAAAAGCTAGAATTTTTTTAAGTGAATTTATCTAAATTATTTTGTTCGTATGTAAATTACTGATTTTTTAGTAAGTTGTGATGCTAAGTAAATTTATATCAAAAATACGATTTTCTTTTAAGGAATTTGTGCCGAATAGAGTATATCAATGATGGTATTAGAAGTCAAGAAGAATAATCAACACCATGTATGAATAAGGCACATCCGCACTTGTAGCAAAAAATACTCCATGTAAGAAGGCGTAAATCATGATAGAACATATAATATCCTAATGATCTAATCATCAGCTTAAATTTTTGATTGAGTTGGTTCTTTAAAGGTGTCTACTTTCCATTAACGCACTCATTTTCTTATTAAAAAAGTTATTTTTTATTTAGCAAAAAATCAATAGAATCTTCCAATAAATAATAAAATTCCCCTTATTCTTAGACATGATATTGTTCGTACAAACAGCTGAATAATGGAAATATAAATATACCATTCAATATTTTTAAGTAGCTAATTATGATTGGATATTGTATAATTAGTAATTATATTAGCTTCAAAAATTTAATCAATGAAATCTAATAGTGTGGGATTTGGTAGTTAGACTTGGTGGCCTTACTGGGTTTGTTTGTTTCTTTGCCGACGTCTTTATATACGTACATTCGTTGATCATATTCATGATAATATCAACCCATTTGTATCATAATATAGTTTATATAAATTATATGTGATCTTAAAAATATATATATATATATACTATGCAAGACTAACGTATGTAAGCTGCAGGCTTTCGGGATAGTTGCAGGAACCTCTCTTTGAAGACCCTTTAGAGCCGAGGGACTCTCTGACCGCACTCTCCAATATGGGTATGAGTTGTCGTCTATCTTCCCTTTCCAGACCCTGACCATAGTTTCAGAGCCGGCCCTAGTTATTTTGGGGCCCTGAGCGAAATGGCACATTGATGCCCTTTTCATTTGTAATTTATAATCTATATAGACCTTCTACAATCATTAATTTTGTTTTTTTGACATGGGGGCCCTGGGCGACTGCCCCTCTTGCCCATCCTTAGGGCCGACCCTGCATAGTTTGTCTATAAGCGGGATACACTGGGTATCATGATGATGATTAAATATAATATTACAATTGCATTTCATATTAAGTGATGGAAACTCAAATAACAGATAAAGTATCGTCATCTTGAAACATTATATCATGATCACAATAATAACCTAGGTTAAAAAATGTGTTTAGGATGTAATGTTTGTGAAGCATACTATACTTTCACGAGCTAATATGAAGATGTGCATGATTCATAGTTGGATATGATTAAAGCTCTCGATATATAATCTATTGAACTAAAGTAAAAAATTGTAACTATTTTTGTACTCTTTTGAGTTTATATTACTAAATAAAATAATATGTTAAGCTTTTTATTGAGTTGGTTGCCTGACATGTTATTAGAAACAATATAATGAAAGGTCACAAGTTCGATTCTCATCTACACCTCATTTCAAGTTGAATATCCAAAGTCATGTGTAAGAATTAAGGTACGTGTTGCATCAATACTTCTAGTGTACATGACTCTTGAATGGGAACATATGTTTGGATACATATAACGTTACATAACACTTCAACTATCAGTTTAAAGTTTCGATTGTTTTCCTGATAAAACATAATATTTTTTCAGTTTTAAGGGATAACACCTCAAAAAAATTTTTTTTTTGTCATTTTCAATTATTGGAACTTGAATATCTATGCATGTTCATCTAGATATGGGAAACATAATATAAATAATGAAGCAACCTATCTAACCAATGGATTATAATTGGGGCACGTTGCCCACTTCTAGCAACTAGTATTGGAGTTTATTTTGTTGATTAATCATTTAAAGAACTGGGTCAAGATTTCCTTATCATGCATGTATGTTACAAATCAAATATTAAACGATATTTATTGTAATTTTAACTTAATTTATCCGTGCAATTGCAGGTAGAGCAGAAGATTTGGGGTTCGATCCCTATTGGGCGCATGTATTAATTAGGGGTTTCTTGACTGCACGCATCTCTTTTTACTCCATCCTTGGGGGTACGAGTATGGTTTGTCTGCATCTTTCAAGAAAAAGACAACCCCATTCAAACCCTGTGTTGTATGGGATATCGAGAATACCTTTATATCCATGCATGTCATTGTAATGCTTTCTACATAGCATCCTAGACATTTAGCAAAATTAGTCATAAATGATGTGATTAGTATATAATTTAGCTCAATAAAATTGTTTATGACCTAATGGTTGATGACAAGTTTACTTGTCTTATGCAAAATTGTCATTAATTGTCAAACTTCCCTACAAAATGCTCCCTTTTTCAAAATAACTTTTCATTGATTGTGGAACTTTTATTATTTTAAGTTGAAGAAAATTCAAAAAGAAAAATATAATAATAAGATCACTTAGTTTGATAGCTCTTTGTTGGAGGATTATTATTGGATAATTAAATTAAGTGATTTATTTGAGTGGCTATCTAGCTAGTATATGTATAAGTGTAACATTTGTATTGGATGTTAATGATCTAGCTTAATTAGACAACAAATGAAAAACATATAAAAAAACCATAATATTATCCCAAATCCTCAATTATCAACAAAAAAAAAAAAAAAAAAAAAAAAAAAAAAACTCGAAAAGATTATTAGTATTTAAAAATGTTTTTGTAAAACATTAATAAAACATAAAGAAAGAGGGTTAAATAAATTGTAGATTTGGGGCAATTTAGTCTCATTAAATATAAATTTAATCAACTCATGGAAATTTAAATTTATAATTAAGTTAAGGTTATGTATATATAATATATATATATATATATATATATTATATATATATATATATATATATATATATATATATATATATAATATATATATATATATATATATATATATATATATATATATATATATATATATAAAAGATGCTTAATACTTTACGTATAAAAATATGGATGCAGAAAATGTTCATATATAAGATGCTTAATATTTCAATGGATGTATGAGATTTGAATTCGTGACTTTACGCTATATTGGTTGTTGTACCATGTCAAGAAATTAAGTTTAAGCTAATAGTTGTAAGGCCCAAATATCTAGATGCAAAACAAGTTATTCTCACACATGGTGTAAAATTTTTCACTCCAACTAAGGAGTAAATGAGATTTTAAACCGAGACTTTACATCACTTAGCTTCTAATAACATAAGTATGTATTAAGGAACTAACTTAATCAAAAATTTAAACTTATTATAATCTTAAAATATAGGAAAAATTACCTAGAATAATCCAAACTATTCATGATTTTCCTATAATAATCTCACCTATTGATTAACCATGAATGATCCCAACTTTGAGGGGCATTTTCCTAGAGTAAACCCGGTGACCGGATGACTTGTTATAGCAAGTTTTATTTTATTAAAAAAAGATAAATTAAAATAAAATGTCGAAAAAAATGCAAAAAAAATTATTCATAAAAAAGTTATGATTTTTTTATTATTTAGAATTTTTTATGTAAATTTTCAAAAATATTTTCTAATTTTAAATTAATATTTAATTTATTTTTTTGGTGAATTACCTACAGAGCAGGTCATCGGGTTACCCAAGTTTACTCTAGGAAAATATCTCTTCAAAGTTGGGAATATTCATGGTTAATCAATAGGTGGGATTATTGTAGAAAAATCATGAATAGTTTGGATTATTCTAGGTAATTTTATTTCCTAAAATATATTATATAAACATTGGGGATGTTTGACAAATACTTATTGAGCGCAATTTTAGCTTATTTTGATATAAATAGAGGGTTGGATGGTCAAACCAGCTAATGCTAGTGTTTGATGAATTAGCTGGTTGAAACAACTTATTGATACGAATAAGTTATTTTTGAACAAGCTGCTTATAGCAGCGGGTTCAAAATCAACTGGTCAACCAATAAATAATTAAAATCAACTGGTCAAATAAGCCACTATAATCAGTTAAAAACTATTTGCCAAAAAATCTCAAATTTATCACCAATCAATCATTTACTTGATGAATTAGTCATTTATATTTTCTAATGTATAATTGTATATAAACTCATTATAGATTTACCATGTCATCTCCCGGTGCAAACTTATCCAAACAAATTAAATTATTTGCAAACACTTAACTTCAAATGTCATATCAACAATGAATTAATCTAATCAATCGTTCGTGCGGTTTTTTATAAAATAAAAATATATTATTTAATTAATTGAACTGTTTTCTTTCTTTTCATACCACTAGTAGATTGTCATATACTCCGTCCATACCTCTTATATATTGCCGCATTTGAAAATTGACACTGAAATTAAATAGTTGAATATAATTTATTAAAATAGTCCAAATAAAATTTACGAATTTTAGTATTAAACTTTAACTATAGTTTATTTTCAATCTATATGAAAAACATATTCATCTTAATAGATTTGTCTCAATATATAATTTCTAAGAATCAACTTTTTAGAATTTTTAGAAACTTATAATTATAATTATTTGATTTTAAGTTTACTTTGAACCTGTGAAAGAAGTGTGAACATTTAAATTAATACTTTCTATGCTATATATAATACTTACTTGCTATATTATAAATTAACTTACAAAGTTTTTCTATACCTCAGTTTTATTCCTACTTCATAAACTCTTATATTTTTGTCAGATACCAATGATAATTAATAATCAATAAGTCATTTCTTTAAGGAAAAATTATAAGAAACTACCTGATCTATACACCTTTTTTAAAAAAACTACCTTATATAAAAAACTTTTCAAAAAACTACCTTGTATAATACAATTCTTTGCAAAACACTACGTCACTACCTTTTACTGATTTTCGTCAGTTGACTGTAACATTAACATTGACCTGCACAAAAAACTACCTTATATAATACTCCCTCCTATTCTACACAAGTGTCCCATTTACTTTTTGGGCACTGTTCATCTCTTACTCTTAATTTGCATTTTATTATTAATCTATAAATTAAAATATAGTCAAGTTGGATCTTGTTTGATTCGTCTCAATGCAAGGATTATTTACATCAACTTTCCATTATTTTTAATTACGCACAATTAGAGATATTAACGATTGAATAAGTGCATTGGATAGAGTGCATAAAGCAAATGGGACACTTGTGGTGAATAGGAGGGAGTACAATTCTTTGCAAAACACTACCTAATATAATACAATTCTTTGCAAAACACTACCTTATATAATACAATTCTGTGCAGGTCAACGTTAATGTTAACAATCAACTGACGAAAATCAGTAAAAGATAGTGTTTTGCAAAGAATTGTATTATATAAGGTAGTTTTTTGCAAAAAAATTTATACCGAGTAGTTTTTTTAAAATGGTATATAGATTAGGTAGTTTCTTATAATTTTTTCTTTCTTTAATAATTTTTTCAAGTTGAAATGATACAAATATTATAAAAAAGAGTTATTATATATATATTATATATAATTCCTTTTGTTTTTAATAGTTGCTACATTTCTGTTTTTCACGCTATCCAATTCACAATTTTAATTTTTAATATCTCTAATTTCATGTGATAAAAGATTTTAAACGGTTAATATTATGAAAATATACATTAAGACGAATCAAATAAGATTCCACTTAACTATGTTTTACATTATACATGAAAAATATATATCAAATAAAATCAATCGATGAACAATTATTACTAAAAATACGGTAGCAGCTATTAAAGTGCAGATAAATTACACACTTTATCTATTCCATACTAGCTACTAAGTGTGACATATTATTAGAAAAAATGTCACTATCAATAGCAACTATTATCTAACAGAGCAATTAATAAAACAATGTCTATTGCTATACATGTGAATTGTAGAACCTCTGATTTTCTTCCCAATTATAATTGGGAATGATGATGATAATGTGCATGTGACTAGTAAGCACTTTACCTCTGATTTTCACCTCACAAGTTAAATAGTTCATCACCCACTTCAATTTTTATTCTCCTCAATTAATTTATTACAAACAAAACAAAGGATATGTTAAACTAAAAATAGACAAATACTATATATTGAATGATGATGGGATTTTCTTTCTCAAAATTTATCTTTTTAAGTTAAAAATTTGCAAGAAATAATCTTTTATATTATTTTTCATATTTTTTCAAGCTTATTTATTTGTATTGTACTATATGCTGAGGGGCTTTCTTGACTGCGCGCATCTCTCTTTACTCTCTTTTTGGGAAACAGATGTTATTTGTATGCATCTTTCAAGAAAATGAAAAACCTCCCAATCAGACCCTGCCTTGTACGGATACTGAAAGTGTTCTTTAGCTTTTTTATAATATGTATTTTTTACAATTAAAAAAACCTTATACTAATTAGTTTTTTTGCTACTTTGAAATTTCAAAATGTTATTTATGACAAAATCTTACAATATTTGTTTTACGCGTGTCTGATTAATTAAAAGCCCGAAAATCTAGTTAACTCCTCCACACAAGTAGCATACTCGATTATTAAATAAATTATAAATTAAAATTGCAATTAATATAGTACAATCAAATAAGTGATTTAACCTAGTTTAAAAAATTAAAAAATAGTTTTCAACAAATTAATTGATAACTTAAAAATTAAACCATTATAAAACCTACAAATAATATATAGAAATTTTTAAAGTATGATTACACATTTATTTAAAACAATCATAATGGAATTTACGTACTATTAATAGAAAAGTAACTAACTTGATTATTTTGCACACTAATTTACAAATTTACATTTTCTCATTATTGATATAAATATTGGCTTCAATTAATAATAGTGGAGAAAATTCAACACCCTAATTTGGGGAAATAGAAGTAGAAGAAAGAAAAAACTGAGGCAAATAAGCCATCCTCATACCCGACACTAAATATTTCACTTCAAATGAAATGGTTGAGATTTGAATTCTTAATCTTTTGTCACGTTGGCTTCTAATACCGTGTCAATAAACCAATTTGAGTCGCATGACAGGTTTTGACCATGTTCAACATATTCGACCACTCAGGGCCTTGAAAAATTAAGAGTCATAATACTAAAATGCTTAGTATAAGTTAGGTGTTTAAAGATATAAAATTGTTAGAAAAATATGAGCAATTTTAAGATTACACATTTTCTTTATAAAATTTACCAATTTTTGTTCCGCTCTGATACTTTATTAATTGTTAGAAAAATAGATGGTTGTATAAAGAATAGAGTGTCAACATCAACTCCATATCTCAATCTCTTTCTGCGGGTTTCCGTCCACACGTGTGCACCATTCTACTTACATAACAACAAAACCTTTTACAGATAACCCAGTCTCTTCATTTACTTGAAGAGTTGTAACCACACTTTTTTTTTTTTTTTATTTTGCCGTATTTGCTTTTAACACAAAAATTAAAAAATTAAATATAATAGTTAAAATTGTGTAATATTGAAAAATAAAAAATAAAAAGAGATATGATTATTTGTAAAAATAAAAATGAAAAATATTCAATAAAACTAGTTAAAATGAAAATGAGTCGAAATGAGTGAAAGGAAAAGTATGCTATTACTTTTCATTTTTTTTATTAATTAACCCTATTATTTTGTATTTTGGGTAGGAAGGAAATTGTTTGTAGTTCATGGTTGTTAAACTAATTTTTCTCTAGTTTTAAATAATAAATCAATGATATTGTTATTTTTTGTTGGGGACAAGGAGTCCACTTTAATATAAAAAGTTTACATTTTATTATTTTTTATTTTTTATTTGTATCTCACAATGAGGCCATCAAATAGATTCGCTCCTGAGTTATTTAATTTTAACACTAAGTATTTTCACTTTATGAGAAAGAAATTTATATTTGATTTTTGAAGTATATATTCAAGACAAAATATATTCATATGAGATCTTGTTGGATTCGTCTTGATGCAAATAATTTTAATATATAATTTAAATTATTCATTATGCGTATGATTAGATATCGAGACTCAAAATTTGCGTTGAAATATATGAAAAAGTAAATTGGACTAACAAAAAGGAACAGAAAAAGTAATATTAATCAAGTTTAAATAGTACTTCATAAAATTGTAATATTATATATAAATAAAATTTTAATGGATACAAATAATTTTGTAAAAGCCACTATAAAAATAGATCAAAATTATTATTTGTATTAAAATTTAAAATGGAGATTATTCAATATGTAAGATTGCAAGCTTTCTTTGTGAACCTACTCATATATACATTCTTCGCTCCATAATACTTGTTATTAAATGTGACATATTTATATGGAAAAATATCACTATCAGTAACAAGTATTATGGAACAAAAAACAAATATTTTATATATGGAAGGAATTTTTGTGAACCAAGTACAAAATTCCCCTTACAATGACAAAAAATAGGATACACTACAATTAATAAAGAGGGCAAGTCTAGTAACTAGGTTTGTAAACTTTTTTCAATGTCCCAAAACTTATAGGATAGTGCCCTTCCATAGCTATTAGCTAAGGTGGGTGCATAATTTTGGCCCTATTTGACCCTCTTCCTTCTCACTCCCCCAATTTACATAACACATTTATAATTCAAAAAGGCCTATAAATACACCCTTCATTCACTTCACCTTCCTTAGTTCTATCAATTGTTTCTTCAAATCATTCTCTCTTTTTTTGTCACTCCTCTTAGCCATTATTAAAATAATCAAGAAAATAGAGGAGTTTCTTATAAGGAGAAAAAAAAAATATTATTAATGGCTGTTTTTATTGTAGTTTTTGCTATAATTTTCAGTCTTTTTTGGTTATCATCTGGTTTATTGAGATGGAATGAGCTTAGATATAGGAAGAAAGGTTTGCCCCCAGGTACCATGGGTTGGCCTATTTTTGGTGAAACTACTGAGTTTCTTAAACAAGGCCCTAATTTTATGAAAAATCAAAGATCAAGGTTAGCTACTTACCCTGTTTTCCCCTGTTTTCCTCTGTTCTAAAGTTGCCTCCTTTTATTCATAAATCATAACCCAAAACCCATTTTTTTTATTTTTCAAAAATACCCATTTTTCTAAAATAAAAGCCCATTTTTTATATAAAAAACCCAATTCAAAAAACTCTTAATTTCGAAAATTGACCTAGTGGTTAATGATTTTTTCTTAATAAAATGATCAGGTCATAGTCTAAGCAGGTCCGTGCCTAAGTTTGTCTTATAATAAAATTTAAAATAAAGTTTGTCTTATAATAAAATTTAAAATACCCATATTGTATAATGTAAATGTAAAGCCTGACTATGTAATTTCAAAAATTATGATATTTTGTAATTTTTTTTTGAGTTTGTAGGATGGAATATGTTGAATATGTTTAGAATATTATGTGAATGAATGAAGTAGAGTATATGAGTATATTTGACTAAAATGGGAAAAAATGTGTATTTTTCAGATATGGGAATTTTTTCAAATCACACATATTGGGGTGTCCAACAATAGTATCAATGGATCCAGAAGTAAACAGATACATTCTAATGAATGAATCAAAAGGATTAGTACCAGGATACCCACAATCTATGCTAGACATTCTTGGGAAATGTAATATTGCTGCTGTTCATGGCTCCACTCATAAGTACATGAGAGGTGCTCTTCTTTCCCCTTATAAACCCCACCATGATCAGAGACCATATTCTCCCTAAAATTGATGAGTTCATGAGATCCCATCTCACCAACTGGCAAGATCATGTCATTGACATCCAAGATAAGACTAAGGAGGTTTGTTCTTTACTTTTTTTTTGTTGCCACTCTTTTCTGGGATTCTTTCACCACACTTTCCTATCTGGGTATGAGTTGCCGTCTATCTTCCCTCCCCAAATCCTGATCATATATGCTGGGTATGATGATAATGATTATGATTCTTGTACTCTAGGCAAGGCTAGTTAACATGTGTAGTAGGTAAAGTTGTATGACCGTGTTGTAAAGGTTTTTGTGCTACTGCATTGAAATATTAGCCGTGTGATATCCGTTTTACGGACGTCAGCGTGACTGTTACAACCAATGTGACCGAAATTGTATTTTTGCACTAGTATAGATAGATCCACTATCAACTAGTGTTGAATTTTGAATATTAATATAGAATTGACTGAATACTTATATTTATGTCTTTATTGGATTACTCAGAATACAACGTAGAGAGGCCTAGACCTAGATACCTAGATTTGAAATTAATTTAGTGCTTTGAAATTTTTATGGTCTTATCTAAATATTAAAAAGATAAATAAAAAAATTTAAGAGTTGGAGTGAAATATTTTCTCCGTTTCATAATACTTGCTACTGAGTGTGATATGTTGTGTGTGAAAATGTCACTATCAGCAAGTAGTGTAGTATGGAATGGAGGAAGTAGTAGTATGTTGAGGAGATAATTAATTGTCTTGGAAAAGTCTATCTTTTTGAATTAAATAGTTAACATTTAAGTTTAATTATGAGTGTTAATTAAACTAATGATTGTTTTTGTTAATGTTAATGTTTAGATGGCTTTCTTGTCTTCACTTAAGCAAATTGCTGGGATTGAATCAACTTCAATTGCCCAAGAATTTATGTCTGAGTTCTTCAAGCTTGTTGTTGGGACTCTTTCTCTCCCTATTGACCTCCCTGGCACTAATTACAATAGGGGCTTTCAGGTAATTTCAAAAGATTCTATCCAAAATATTTATTTATTTATATACTCTTTCGTTTCGTAATACTTACTAGTGATTGTGACATTTACCCACATAACACGTCACACTCAGTAGCAAGTATTATAGAACGAAGGAAGTATATCACCTTTATTCAAAGGCTCTACTTTAAACATAACTTAAGCAGAATCGGGTTTTGTCATAATTAGAATAGTCATTTCTTTCCATCACCCTAATAGTCTTATCATGTCATAATGTCAAATTTTCTACACGAGATAATATATCAGTTTTAATAGTCATCTACATTAATTTTTTCTCTATTTATTTCGGTTTTCTACCCTCGATCTTTATGTCTTTATAATGATAAAATAAAATGTTGTTTCAAATTCATTTATAATAAAAGAAAACATAATGATTAATTATTTTCTTTTGTTTGTTATTATAGGCAAGGAAGGCCATATTGAATATTTTAGCAAAACTAATAGAAGAAAGAAGAGCATCAAAAGGAAAAGAAGTAGATATGCTTAATTGCCTTCTAAAAGAAGAAGAAAATAAATATAAATTAAGTGATGAAGAAATAATTGATCTCATAATTACCCTTGTTTATTCTGGTTATGAAACTGTTTCTACTACTTCAATGATGGCTGTCAAGTACCTCCATGATCATCCCCATGTTCTTGATGAACTTAGAGTAAGTTCTTACTTTTTCTTTATTTTTTGGATAAAATAATGTATTATTTATTAAACATATATTTTCTGCAATCTGAAATACTCGCACCTGATTGTGTTATTTGTGTGAAATAATGTCGCTATCAGTAACAAGTATGTTGAAATTGAGAAAATTATTTGTTATTTTTAATGTCACACCTAAATAAAGTTCAAAATCGAATATTTGTAAAACAGAAAGTATATCTGCAATTTCACATAAATAAAAAAATTATAATTTAACGAGTCAATTTTGTAAGAAGGAATGTCAACAAGTTTAACATTCAGTAGCAAATATTATGGAACAGAAATATATAATTTTGATAAAAATATTTAATTTAAAATTAGTACTTTTTAATTTGTTATTAAAATTGTGATTTTTGATCTGATTTTGTAGAAAGAGCACTTGGCAATTAGAGCTAAAAAGAAGCCAGAAGATCCAATTAATTGGGAAGATTACAAGGAAATGAAATTCACTAGAGCTGTAAGAATTAATATCAAATCAGAATTTTTATATTCTTATTAATTATAATATTAATTATTTAATATAGTAGAATATACTCATAATCTGATGTTTTATGTTACTTATAACAGGTAATCTATGAGACTTCCAGATTGGCCACTATTGTTAATGGGGTTTTGAGGAAAACTACTAAAGAGATGGAAATTAATGGTGGGTTTCACATATTATTATTATTATTATTATTATTATTATTATTATAAATAATAATAATAATAAAGCTTCCATTTTGTAATTCTTTGAGTGAAAGTTTAAGCTAATAATCGAAACTTAAAATACTTTATCATTAAAAAAGAAAAATAGATTTTTCTATTTAAATATAATAATCAATTAGACAACTAACATAAAAATTAAAAAACTAAAATGTATTTTTTGATTATTTGAAAGTCAAACTTTTATTGCAAAGTCACCCATCCAACAATCACTTACACAAAAACCTAATCAAAGGAACAAAGACTCGAGTCTAACTAAGTCATGTTGTATAAATTGTTTAATTAAAAGTCCTATTAAAATTGTATAATACAGAAAACTAAGAAGACTGAGTTAGTTGGCCACACATAAAATAAATATTCGACTCACTCTATATATATATATTCTAAATTTCCCACAATCCTCAATATATATACTAATATCTCCGTTCTGAAATATTTGCAATCACTATCAGTTGGAATTATAAAGAAACAATTATAAGAAAATTTTTTTTTTTGTTATTATGACATGTTACTAGAGGGGTTCATTCGGGTCATCGAGTTGATTTCGGCTTAATTATTTCGGGTCAGTTTAAACTCGGGTCTTGTATCCATATTGATTTTTATATAATTTAAATTCATTTTGAAGCCAAGCTCAATTACAAGATCGGATGAATATCGGATCGTCTGGTCTGTTTTGAACACCTCTGTCACTTCTTTTTCTTTTGTATTGATTGTATGGTCTGCCTTTTTGGTGAGGTGATCTGCTCAAGGTGGCTAGCTGCTGCAGATGCTATGAAGCTAGTTAAAAATAGAAATAACTTTACTATTAATAATAAACACTTTATTTCACCTTTGGAAATATAAAATGCAAAAGGCCATACTTATTGTTAACTTTTGGGTTAATCTCTAATTCCTTTTATTGTGGGCCCTCCTACATTTTGATCCACATGGTCTGCCTATAATTCTGACCCATTATGTTTCATCCTTTAGGCCCATAGCTTTTGGTGCACATTGCACAATACTACTAAGGAGATTTTCTTATAGGATGGAGTAGACTTTTTTTTTCTTCTCCTATTGCTATAAAGTCAACATGACATGCATTTAACATTTGAGTCTTCATTATCATCAAAACCAATCTCCCGCTCGAGAGCAGGGTATGGGTGAGAAAAGTTGACGGACAATACATATTCATACTCCTTCACAGGAAAGACTAGGAAAACGGTCGATTTTACCCCAAACAGAAGAAAACCTGCACATAGAGGATATGAGCGTGCATTTAACGTTTGAGTGTGCTTCGAAAATTACTTTTAGCTTAATTGGTCGAACAACAAAAAATATTTATAAATAAATTTTAATTTGGCTGAAAAGTTGAGTTTTTGAACTTACAAGTAGATTTTTCGTTTAATTTTGAAGTTGTAATAAGAGTTGGCTTATATAAGTTAAATCAGCCAAAAACGTTAACTAACAATTATTTGTTAAACAGACTTTTTCTATTGTTCAATTCGTTAGAGCATTTCTTTCTATATCAGGTGTTATAATAATATCGAGATTTTTACAATTGACTCTTAATTATACTGCAAGTGACATGAATATTAATCGAGATTTCGTTGAATTTTCAGGTTTCGTGATCCCAGAAGGTTGGAGAATATATGTTTATACAAGAGAAGTAAATTATGATCCATATTTGTACCCTGATCCACTCTCATTTAACCCATGGAGGTGGCTGGTACGTAAATTGATTAATTAATTAATTAATTAATTAATTAGGTTTATTAATTAATCTAATGATAAATTATTATTCTTAATTAACTAAAATTGTTTATGTATATATGTGTATATTTCAGGATAGAGGTGTTGAATCTCAAAATTACTTTTTAGTATTTGGAGGTGGAACAAGGCAATGCCCCGGGAAGGAATTAGGAATTGCTGAAATTTCTACATTCCTTCATTATTTTGTAACTAGATACAGGTAATTAATAATAATAAATCGGACTAAATTATAATTAAAATTTTAATCACACGATCAACTATGTTACTCGGACTCGTGTCAGAATTACACCTTGATACGTACTTTGAGACTAAATGATGGACAATCGGACTTCTTTCAAAAGATACGTACATATATTTGGATACCAGGACATAAATCTGCATTTGACACGAGAGTATCCAAATCCGAGTAACATATAATATTAATATTTAATTAATTAAATAATAATAATAAACACTAATTATTTAAATTTTTTTCATAATTTTGCAGATGGGAAGAAGTTGAGGGTAATAAATTGGTAAAATTCCCTAGAGTGGAGGCACCAAATGGGTTAAGAGTTAAAGTTACAAATTACTAAGAATTTTTCTGAGGAATTCATTGTAGTGTACAGAAGTAGCTTAGGAGGAGGATGAAATTAGGGATTTTTTGTATAATAATATTCCCTAACATCTAACACACTTGTAGAATATTATAATTATAATTATTGAAATATAAAATTCATTTTGTCTTCAATGATTTTTCTCATACTTTTAACTCTTATTGTATTCATATTTATCTTGATATTGTACACCACCAATTCAAATGTATGACTTGATTTTAAAAATATTTATTTGTCTCTAATTTATTTTCTGATTCTAAGAAAAAACATACTCCTATCTCACTGATGTTCATCAATATACGACATCAAAAGAGTGAGTTCTGAATACTGATAAAGTATGTAATATATATGGAAAAATTGTTTCTAAGAAGCCAATTTTTTGACCATCTGCAAATACAGAGTCAACTTTTTATTTATTCAATAAAAAAACAATATTTATCTTATTTTTGCAAATAAAGGGATAGCAGGTAAGTTTTTAACTCTAAATTTATTGAATAAATAAAACGTTGACTCTTTATTTGCAAAAATGAGACAAATATTATCTTTTTATTGAATTAATGAAACGTTGACTCTTTATTTGCAGATGGCCAAGAGGTTGGCTTTTTAGAAACAATTTTTCTTATATATAATGGGCTACAATCATTTCTATCAATTTTACACACACAACACACATATATATATATATACACACACACACACATATATATATATATATATATATATATATATATATATATATATATATATATATATATATATATATATATATATAATACCTTTAAGTTGCTATTCTTTAAAATTAATGAGTATTACTTATAAGATTCATCACAGCTAGCCAATATTTTGCGGAAATAGTTCTAAACAAATAAACTATATTTCTTAGTATCTAATTTTGCAACAAGATGAATAATAATAATAATAATAATGATGGTACCTATTTGTTGCATGCAATTTTGGGCCATCACCCTAGTTAATTAATAAAAATACAAAAAATATTAAATTATATCGTATGCAACGTAGAAAATAATAACTTATTTGATGCAACATATTCACTAATGCTAAAGTAGTATCTTGAATTCGCCATTGGCTGAATGTCGTCTATACTATTCATTACCATAATCAATCAATATGTTGGCATGGGCATGCTTTATATATGCTATGATTTCATACAACACTAACATCACATTACAAATCATTTTTAAGTTAATGGAAGTACATATTTTTTAATTTAGGAGTCAAAAAATAATCATTTGATTTTTATTTATTTTTTTAAAAAAGTTTCTTCTTGTTAATGATGTAGAGTATACATGATTGGGTGTATAAATCTAATGGGGACCTAAGTACAGTCTGGATATAGGACCCGAAAGCAAATGCAACCTTACAGTCTGGTCTTAGCTTAAAGAGAATTGTCCATATTCTCTAAGTGTGCTTGAGAGCCAGTCTCATTTATTTTTGAGTCTCAGAGTAAAAGATAAAAAAGGGCTCCTAAAGACTTAAAGCGTAACGTATAATATATAAAATTTTTATTTTTTGTTGTTAATATTTACGCAAATTCTTGTGAGAGACGGTCTCTTTGAGAGACCATCTTTTATTGGGTTGGCCCTTTAGGAAAAATGTAAAGTAAGAGTAGAAAATAAGCTTTGATGGACTGAGCATAAGAGATGTTTCTCAAAGAGAAGATATCTCAGTAGACTAGCTGTAATATTTAAACTATTTTATAAAAAAACACTAAAAATTCATATTACATAACAAAAAATGTAAGTCATATATAAATTTAATTTAAATTAATATCATTTATACACATAAAATTAAGTTTTTTAGGCCCTAAAAAATACAGAGTCCTGGACAATAACCCGCTTTGCCTTTGCTAATCGATGGCCCTGTGTGCTTCCCAAAGTGAATCTGATCCTTTGGCAATAAGTAGTAGACCAAATTGATAATCATCAATGCACTAAACTTAGGTTATTATATAAACTTATTTTGTAGGCTGGAAAGTTAAGCCCATAAAAGAGATTATTATTATAAAACATTAGCATAATCAAAGTAGTGATAAGTTGTAAGAAGCTAGTATTGATTGGTGAAGCATAATAAGCCCATCTTGTTACAAGAAAGTGCAACATCACAAGTATTGTTTTAATATATTTTTTTAAAGAAAATAAAAGTAGGGTTGTTTTTTACTTTTTAGAGGTCCTAGGTTAAATAACAGATAAATAAGTGTTTGTATATAGATTAAAAAAAACATGCATGCTATTTCGCTCGTAAGAACAATGTTAAGGTGATTACAATCTTAAGGTTTCATCATCATCATAATTATATCGAATGTATTCCGTCCATATGAACTATGATCAGGGTCAAAGAGGGAAGGAAGGTGGCAACTCATACCCATAAGGGACGATGCGGTCAAAGAGTCCCTCAACTTTAAAAAGATCCTTAGAAAGAGGTTTCTGTAACGAAAATGTTCATAAACTTAAGGTTTATATACGACGAATAAAAGTGTATTTTTTGTATCTAAAGGGCATTTTTCCATGAAAAATTGTTCTTTTTATTGTTTGACTCCATTGTTTTGATGATGTTTGTTATCAAGGATAAATTAAAAATAAGCTTTTTATTATTACAAACAAAGGTAAAATGGAGTACATTCGATCTTCAGAAATACTGTTTAGGTGGAAGCCACTTAATTGCATTTGGGTGCTGAAATGTTGTAAAAATGTTGGTACATATTTTGTGAATAGGTCCCACAAAAAAGATCAATTGTGATTTGCTGAATTTGATTTCTTCTAAAGCAAGGTTGAAGGTACTTTCACCATTAAGATAATGTAGCAAGTTGTTTTATTAAATTTGAGCCCCTTGATTTATGAAAGTTTGTTGTGTTAGTGGTTCATGACAATCAAATGTATTGTTGAAGAATCATGAAACATGAGTTGTTACTTTGGACAATTTTCTTCCTATCATAAGAAGCTTGGGAGAGTTACTCATGTTTAAAGAGTATGAGCCTTTTACGATTAATACAGTGTTTGGTAATAGATATTAAATTGTCGTAAAAAATGAATTTTAATTCGAAATTTCGTAAAATATTTGATGTAAATCTCATATAGATAAAATTCTCCTCCTTAAACATGACTTTTATTCATAACTTTCAATGATCATTTAATACGACTATCCAAGTAGATTGGGAGTGAATTTTTATGAAGAAAAATTGATAAGAATAAGGCAAGCATGATCAAAAACTCGTGAGAATCTTGGATAGCCTAATAGTTGAGGGTTTTCCTTTCACTGTTTGATAAGAGTTTGTTCTTACCATGAAGGATTATTTGTCTTTTCTTGAAAAGAACTAGTCAAGTTTAATATTATGTCAGGGGTTTTCCTTTCACTGTTTGATATTAAATTGTAGTTCTAGTCAAGTTCCCTAAAAAGAATTATGGGTAGCTACCCCTGAAAAGAACTAGTCAAGTTTTATATATCATTTTCGCCATTTAGTATTAGTAACCAATCAAAGTGTTAATGCTAAGGGGAATTATGGGTTGTGGTTTCTCGGTTGAATCTGAATAGTTTTTAAAAGTGCAATGGGTAAAAATCTATGGAGAAAATTAAAGGCCTTCAACATACAAAAATAAACTTTTGTTATACAAAATTACATTAACATCAGGTGGCTTCCACTAGGGTGAGATTTAGAAAGCTATAATGTATCACATTTAATGAAATATGTATCTCTATTTTCATGTATCTCAATTTTTTTTATTTTTTTATTTTATGGTAGGTCAAGAAACTAATCTCAACCAAAAGACCTTGGCATATGTTATACTCCATGATGAGATTTGAACTCCTCACATACGAGTTCTTTGGATTAGAAGTATGGATGCAACATAAACTCTCTTCATACCTGATCAAATATATTCCACTTAAATGAGAAGCGGATGAGATTTGAACCCACGACCTTTCATCACAAATTGAATGAAAGCTAAAACCAACTTAACCAGTAACTAGTAATTATGATTAAGTCCAATATATGTATAGTCTATCATGGATTAAATTGGATGAACTTATAATGACATAATTTATATTTTCCAATTATTGGAGCAAATTATAACAAATTGACAATATAAGGTGCCAAAATGAAAGAAGATTGATAGGAGTACAAGTTGGGACATTATAGTTACCAATTTACAATAAAAAGGTTACATGATTTTCAAGATTTTGGCCCGAACCTTTGTGGTAGGCCCAATTACTGTTTGGCTAGCCGCCTATGTTTTGTTCTTTCTCAAAATAGTAAAACAACTTATTATAGTATATGGCCCGATACATGGCCCAATATACAAACTTCGGTCATAAAAATTTTATTCCACAAAATTCTTATTTGATACCGTCTTTTGTAAAAACGGCTCTCAAAAGCCCAATCTAATTCTAAATATATACTGCTACAACTCTAAATATACATTTGTGCTGGACTTTTGAGAGTCGTCTTTACAAAAGACGGTCTCTCAATAGAGCACCTGATCTTATTCTCGGTGAAAAAATGCAAAGGGGCCTATGTTTTTTGCTTTTGATTTAATCAATGGGTTATTAATTCACGCTTAATAAAAATAATCTCACCCTGAGATAGTTTTTAATTGGACTAAATAGTCCAATTAAATTAATTATAACATTCACATGAAATATATAAAAATACTCTTAACTTTTAACACACATTCTTGAGAGAGATGGTCTTTTTGAGAGACCATCTCTAATTGGGTCGGTCTATAAATAAAAATGTAAAAAAGAGCATGTCTAAGAGACAATGGACTGGACTAAGGATGGCAATGGATCTTGGACCCGACTCGGATCTGTTTTTGCGGGTCTGGGTCTTAAAATTTTAGACCTGTTGGATCCGGGTCGGGTCTAGATCCTTTTGAAATTGACGAATCCGGATCCGGGTCTCAATCAAATACCCGGACCCGTGGATCTTTGAGACCCGTTTTTATTTTGATCACCCTTCAAACACCATTCAAGATGAGTCTCTTCAATAATTTGTCTAATTTTGATATACTCTAATTCTTTTTATTTTGTTGCTTTGATTATTTCTTTTGGTTAGAGTAAACTAATTATCATTGAATCCATTAAACAATATAACGCATGTGAAAATGCATGAGCAATTAATTCATTATTAGTGTTGTGGATATTCTGGCTACAATTGTTTTAGTTCATGGTTGGAGCTATCAAGTGAATTTTTTTTTGGTTTATCTTATTTGAGCTAACATGTAATTTTGATGATAGATAATATATATATATATATATATATATATATATATATATATATATATATATATATATATATATATATATATATATATATATATATATATATATATATATATGTATTCTTTTATATCATTAGTCAATCAATATATATAATTCAATCGCAATTTCAATACGATGCAAAATTTAATAAAACACGCAAAAATAAGTCGGACCCGTTTTGGACCCGTATTCGATACTGGATTCGCAGTATCCATGGATCTGGGTCTGGGTCCTCAAAATTTAGACCCGCGGATCCGGATCCGGATCTGGATCTTACTTGTGAAAACGGATCTGGATCCGAGTCCATCTAGACCCAGTCCAGATCCGACCCGTTGCCTTCCTAGACTGGAGTTGAGAGATGGTCTCTTAGGAGACCTGCTGTATTTCTAATTTGATCCTTCTATATAAATTAGCATTCGTAATAAGACAGTCTCATATAAAGTTTATCTTTAATATTTTGGAATGACAAAAAATTGGGTTGAAGAAATGTAGGCTATATTGGTTTAATGCACATATACACTATTGGGCTATATTGGTCTTTTCTACAAAGTGCTTGTATGCCAAGAAATGTAGGCTCATTCTAACTAGCATTGGGCTTCTAGAACAACTTTCAAGGTGGGATTATACTTGATCATAGTTGTTGAAGTGGATGACCATTGCACCAAAAGGTAAAAGGATTGTTAAGTGGACATGCATCAAAAATATCTAAAAGTTTCTAAGATGAATTTAAATTAAACTAAAGTGTCCTATTAAATTATATAAAATATATATTTTTATATTTAAAATAATCACTTTTAGTAATTAGATTGCATATATAAAATTGTCATACCGTGAAACGTATAAAGAGTTATCATATATCTATACGGATTTGTGTGATATGAACTAATCGTTAACTATGCGAAAGATTTTGAAGGGCCATTTGTTGCACATTGAATCTACCTAAATCATGAAGTGGAAGTAACTAGAATTCTATCTATCTTTGATGTCATACTCGAAGCACAAAGAATCTTATTAACTGAATTTGTTAATTAAAACTCCTATTAATATTGAATTATATATTATAAAATACTAATAGTGACAATTGAATTGATTTAAAATAGTAAAAATTGCCGTGAATAATACAACTTTTTGTTAATTTCCCTACAATAATACGAACTTTTGATTAACCATGAATTATACCAACTTTGGGGTGCTTTTTTCTAGAATAATACCAACTTTAGTTTATTAACTAATTTACTAATTTTTTTGGTCATATAATCACCTATAGTTTGAATTTTAACATGTTAGGTATACTAGATAATCCCCGTGCGATGAACGGCTTTATTAAATTTACTGACATATCATTTAAGAAATTAAAATTTTAAGATAAATTTTACATTATAGTTGTATATCATTTCGCTCTGAATAGTTGTATATATAGTTGGATCTCATTTCGCTCTTAATAGTTGTATATATTACATACATTGTTTGATTTGTACCATACTTTGCATTGTGCGTAGATGATTGCGTAGATGATTGTGAAAATTTAGTTATAGAATTAATATTTATGTAATATTATTTCATAAAATTTTTTAAAAAAATTTGTTTGTCATAAAAAATATAAGTGACTTCCATAAGGGTAGTCACAACCTAAATCATATTAGACTTATGCATTGCATTTAAGTAACCAATTTCATTAGTATAATAAAAAATCCTCATAAAAGTATATTATCTTTAACCAACTTAAAATATCCAATACACTTAAATACTACTCATTTAATAAATAAAATTGATAAGATTTTATAAATAATTGAAAAAATAAAATAATATATATAGATTTCTAATATATTAAATGATGTGACCTAAAAAGTATAACATCAACATGGATAACATTATAGTCATAGTTAGAAAGTAATTAAGTCAGAGATATTAATTAGTGATGATGTCATCATTGAGTTTTGGAGGGAAATTTTTTATTAAGGTTGTAACACGTAAGCAATATTAATTAGTGATGATGTCAGCGTGTTTTGTTTTAGTAATAGTTATAGATTCTAGGGAAACACCCCCATAAGTTAGTATTGTTCATGGTTAATCAAAAGTTGGTATTATTGTAAGGAAATAAGCAGAAGGTTGTATTATTCCTGGTAATTTTTCCTTTAAAATATATGCATAAAAGAATTTTTCCATCCACTCGATCCACTCTGTAAGCATTCTAAACTCGCCTTTGTCTCAAAATATTGACGTTAAAAAAAGTATCTTTCATATAGTTAAACCAATAATAAATCATGTAAACATATATATACTAAAGATAATAAATTGAGAACTTAATTTTGTCTACACAAACACATGTGTGTGTCATATATATGTTGATGTCTAACTCATATAACCGTTGAATGTTAATTGTACAGGTATTCAAAACATGTTAATTGTACATGTATTCAAAACAAACACTCGCTTTGTTATTTATCTGGCCTTGTAATCTATTCGACTTTAATTTAGTTTAAAAAATGAATTTACAATTATGTATAAACCAACATAGACATTAGATCCGCTTTTATACCACCCAAAAAACCGATGATTTAAATGAACACCTATAACGGATTTATATATATTAGTTAAGGTCATTTAAACTGTAAACATAAAGTATGTTTCGTAACGTGAAATAATTTCTAAATAAATTAGCTCAAATTTTCTTTTAATATACAAGCAACAAAACAAATAAAACAAAATGGTAGCTATGGATGTAGTCATATGATAGTGTACACTGTACTCCTAGGTAGAAAATTAGAAATCTCAATAATGATTAGTGAAATGCTGCACTCGGTCCCATCAGTTACAAAATTAGAATATTATTTTATTCTTTCTTGAAACGAGAGACTCTTTGGCCGTGCTCTCTTTTATGGGTATGAGTTGTCGCCGTCTTTTTCTCCTCAGTCCCCAGACCCTGACCATAGTTTTCTATGGGCGGATATACTGGGTATGATGATGATAGAATAACGTTTAGTCAAAATGAGATGAAAAAGGTGCATACTTAATTCAATACAAATTGGAAAACCACTTTAAGTTGAGAGGAAGTTATCAAGAAGGATACATTTTTTTTTCTGTTGACCAATAGACTAGCTCATTCAATGTAATTAAATTAGGAATTTATGCATGTTATAAAAGCATTAAAATTAAATCTAAACCAAAATAAATTTGTATTGATTTTCAAATTAAAGATATTTGTAACCCTTGAAAGGAAAAGTTTATAAAATTATTCAATAGATGTTGTCAACCTTTAAAAATGGTTACTTGTAAAAATAAAACTCGGTTAAACATTATGTGAAAATAACCATTTTCTACAAATATTTTCTTTTTAGACTCATGTTTACATATATTTGAAAAAGGGGTACTGCTATTCATTACTTGAGACCGTTTATACAATAGACGTCTCAAATTTGGGCTGACCCAATTTATAAATTTTAAAAAAAAACTGATTAGTAGTTTTGTAAGTTAAAAGGGAGATATGAGCTGGGCCTTTAAGAGGGTCTATACTATAGACGGTTTCTCATGAGAGGACCTGCCTTTCCTTTTGATCAAATTTTTAAAATTTACGCTCATTTAAAGAAATGCGAAAATTCGTTTGTTTTCTCAAAAAGTTCAATTCAATGTTTGAACGTCATTAAAGATCAACTTAATGTATATATTAACATTGTTATTGGAGTAATTCATCATACCTTAGTTTTTTATTAAAAGATGACAAATTCTTTATTATGGCGGTTTCATCGTGAGACGACTTAATATGGGTTGACCCAAAAGCAAAAAGTATCAGTTATCTTTTTAGCTTTATTAATTTTGTCTCTTTATAGCAGTTTAATGTTTTTGGCTACTTGTATGAACTCATCTCACGGTAATTAAGAGAGTCTCATATAAAATTTGTTGTTAAAAGATTATCACACTATTACTTTAACTTATTGATTTATACAGTTATACGCCTAAGAGTCGATTTCTAAAAATGGACTATATTTAGAAGGTTGGCAATAATTTGACTAGAAGTATGATAGAACAAACAACAAACAGGTGCTCTTTTGAGAGATCGTCTTTCGTCTTTTGTAAAGACGACTTTCAAAAGTCCAGCGTAAATCTATATTTAGAGTTGTAACAATATATATCTAAAATTAAACTGGGATTTGAAGAGTTGTATTTATAAAAAACGGTCTCAAGTAAAAATTTGTAAACAAAAAAATCTCCCAAGTCCCACACCATAAGTTACTCCTTTAATTAATGTTAAAATACGACAAAGTTAGAAAACCAATTTGCAAGTCCAAACGTAGCCTAACTTTTGGTTTACTTCCACTCTTTGATTTTTCAATGTACTCGTTATTTTATGCGTGTCTTAGGGTGACCTTAAGTCAACATGTAGTCAAGGTGGATTGACCGATAAAAAACGGTTAGGTTTCACCAATTATAAACTGAAATCGAAATCAACCTGATCTGTCTATTTAATAGTTCAGTCCGCATTATGACTGATTGCTCTAACCCGATCTCCAAACCGGCCTAAAGTTGATCGAAAGTGGTGAAACTCTCTTCATATTTGGTACATACAAAATTGATTCAGCCCAAGCACATAACAATAAAGTTTAACTCGATGATCTAAAATTGGTTCGAACTCAAGATAATATTAAATCATGTTCGACTTACATGCAGCCGCTTTTGATTCACAAAATAATTTTAGTGTCACTTGAACAAGTCAGTTCCCTAAAGAATTAATTTTTTATGTTATTATTTTTAGTTGGCCGCTTCAAATTAATTAAGCTTCATTTGTTATTTATTTATTTTGCGGATGCTTCTTTAACTTTGATAGTTAGGGTGATTTTCATGTTTAAAAGAGCGACGCTACCTTTATTATGTTATTATAAATATAAATAACATACCATATTTTTGTGAACTAAATAACATCCAAATTAATTTTAAAAAATAAAAGAAGTTATAAATTGGGAGTTGGGATATAGTCTATAGGAGTTCAATTCTCTTAAAAAGAACAATAATTTCTTGTAAAGAAAATAAAACTTCTTTAAATACAACAACAAATTTGTACTACTAAGCATGATTCTTGACAAGAAATATGAAATAAGGCACCCAACATGAAACAAAGCACATGAAAATTAAAATAAGCTAATTTAAATGTATCAAAGTATTTCTTTCGGCATTTTTAAAAATCTTTTTCTTTCACTTACTCTCAATAAATTTTAGAATAAATGTGAAAAAACTTCTAAAGGTAGTAATGTGTTTTAATGGTAGGGAAAATGTGATAAAATAAATGAATGTTTTTTTAATTACAATACACGCTAAACGAAAAGGAGAATTGAGAAAAATGATAGTGACTTCAATTGAGACAAAATTCGATTCTCTTAGATTTAGTGGCATTAAAAAATGCCAATAATTTATATTTTTAGTGTAATAATTATTAGGAAATTATGTTGTAGTGATTATAGATATATAAGCGGAAAATTTATAAATTACACCATAATTTCAAAAGTTATACATTTCAATATCAAAAATCTAGTCTCTATAATTTAGGTTTTATGTTACAAAAATATTGCTCATAAATGTGTGTGTACACAAATAAAAGTTTTAAAAAATTTGAACAATTTAAACAATTTGAGTATACAGTTATGTATATAACCTCATTTAGTTATATAAAAAATCAAAAAATTCATCTATTAAATAGCCTTTTGATTCATAAAGTAGTATTGTACTCATCTCTATTGCTTTAATTAATTTTGTAAATTAACTTAATTTATTTTTTAATGTGAATTCAACTAAATAAAACAAACTTATTATCATTGTTAAAATCATGTGAAATTTAATGATAGATGCATTTTCCATGATCCATCCAACAATATAGGCTCTTATGAAACAATCACACAAAAAAAATTCCCTTATCCTTCTAGTTTAAAAATTCTCCAATCATTAATCTTGTAGAGTACTTCCTACGTTCCATAACACTTGCTACTGATAGTGACATTTTTCCACCCAACATGTCACACTCAATAGCAAATATTATGAAACGGAGGAAGTATTAATAACGTCAATAATTAATTAATTAATTATTTTAATTAATTACATCCATTCATATATTATTATTATCATTCTTTCCTGTTTTAGCTCAAAGATCACTCATATTAATTCACCTAAATCATCTCACTAAAATTTTATATTAAGTAATTAATTACCTCTTCATATCCAAAATATCTAATTTCCATTTATTTAAACAATATTTTCCAATAAATTTCAAAACCATAAAAATTAATAAATTATACCTTAATTTAGTCTATTTCCTTCCCTACCCCAAAAATAAATCTTAATTCAAGGAGAACTCACAAGCCAAATCACATACCTCTCACACCTTTCTTACATCTCTATTAATTTATTCCCAATATAAATAAATAAATATAAATAAATCCCTTTTCCCTCCATCAACAAAATATTATAAAAAAAAAACCCAAAAAAAAAATTAAAAAAAAACCCCAAACTTCTATAAATTTCAATCATCCAAAACTCTAAACTCAATAAAAAAAACTTTTACTTTCTCCCTCTAAAACTTTCTCTCTCTAGAAATTTTTTGTTTTCCCCTGTTTTTTTTTTTTTTGTGTTCATCAATGGCTACTTGTGCAACTCCATTGCTGAAAGATGAGCTTGATATTGTGATACCCACAATTAGAAACCTTGATTTTCTTGAAATGTGGAGGCCATTTTTTGAACAATATCATTTGATCATTGTACAAGATGGTGATCCTACAAAACAAATTAGGGTTCCTCAAGGATTTGATTATGAACTTTATAATAGAGATGATATTAATAGAATTTTGGGTCCTAAATCTAATTGTATTTCTTTCAAAGATTCTGCTTGCCGTTGTTTTGGTTATATGGTTTCCAAGAAGAAGTATATCTACACCATTGATGATGATTGCTTTGTAAGTTTTTTTTTTTATATATAATTTAATTTTTTAGTTAGTTTTGATTTATTTTATTATTTCTTTGGTTTTTTCCAATTGGGTTTATTGAAAAAAAATAATTTTAATTCGGGTTGAGGCGGGAGAAAGAATTAATCATCATACTTATAATCATTTATATTTTAAATTATCGCAAGTTTTACTGGTGAAGCTTGAATAATAAATACCGTAAAATACAATATGAATATGGGAATGTTTGACTAATAAGTATAATTTTTATTGATTTTTTGCAATTGGGTTGTGGGTTTGTTGTTTGAGATTCTTGTAATGAAATTTTATTATGGTATGTTTGGGAATGATAATTTCATTTGCAAATATGAATTTGATTTAAAGTTAGTGTTTGGCAATAACAAGAATTTAAATTTGGATTTGAACCAAATCCAATAATGTTATAAAGTAGTTAATCAAAATGAGGATTTGAGAATGGCACCCCAATCCTTGTCATTTCAAATTCTTCATTATGATTTCATAATTGAAATCCATAATTTCAAATGAAATGTGTGTTTCAAACGCATTCTTAATTAGTAAATTGGAATATTGGATAATTGTATCTATGATTGCTTTGTGTGAAAATTTAGTAGTTTTATATTTTCATACTATGAATTTTGTTGATTTGTTTTGATCACGTAAAAATGGTTTTTTTTTTAAAGAAAACATGTAAAATACTCTGATTGTATTTTGGTAAAATTTAATGGAAACAAAAATTGAATTGGAGAATAAAATATAAGTCAAGTGAATATATTTTTGTGCAACTTAAAATACTTCTTGTGCACCATATGTGTTCCATGACTAAAGATCTATTTATGTTAATCTTCAATTGAGTTGCAAACTTGTTATTTAGTTTAGGCAAATTCCACGTGGTAGAATCAAGTTTTAATGAAATGTCAATGGTAGCACTTTTTAAAGAAAATTTCACATGGTAGCATCTAGTTTATGCACTATCTAATTGTCATAGCATTTTCCGTTAAGTTTTTGTTAAATTCCGTTCAATTCATTATTTTGTAAGTTTTTTCCACATGGTAGCATCCAGTTTTTGTTTAATTCACCATTTTGACGTTTAATTCACCATTTTATTGTTTAATTCACCGTTTAATTCATTAACGTCCATAAATGTTTAATAATTTTATGGAAAAAAATATAAATGTTAAATAATTTTACGGAAAAATAATTTTAACATTTAATTCACCATTTTAATGTTTAATTTATCGGTCAAAACAAGTACTCTTTCGCATAAGTATTTGTTTCTATCGAATTTTCGAAAAAGTTATCCCATAAGGATAGTAGCGATGTCCGTTTTTTTAAAAAAAATCGTTATGATGTGTAAAAATGACGTCAAATATCATTTTCGGTTTACGTATTGGAAAATAGGCGAATAAGTACTTGTTTCGACCGGATTTTCGAAAGAGAATCGTTATGATAGGTAAAAATGACGCCAAATATCTTTTTCGGTTTACGTATCGAAAAATAGGCGAATAAGTTCTTATTTCGACCCGATTAGATAGTTTCTTATAATTTTTCAATAAAATTATTAAAGATTTATGAGTGTTAATGAATTAAACGGTAAATTAAACATTAAAATAGTGAATTAAAAGTTAAAATGATAAATTAACAAAAACTGGATGCTATCATGTGGAAAAAAACTTATAAAATGATGAATTTAACGGAATTTAACAAGAAGTTAACGGAAAATGCTACGTCAATTAGATAGTGCATAAATTGGATGCTACCATGTGGAATTTTCTTAAAAAAGTGCTACCACTGGCATTTCATCAAAACTAGATGCTACCACATGGAATTTCCCTTTAATTTAAGATTGCGTATAACTAATTCCTTTAAATTCCACCTTGATAGGAAACATTTGTGACATTTTGGTTGTCGGTTTTCAATAGTGGAATCATAATAAAAAATTAGTGTAATTTTGCGTTGTAATCTTTAATGAAAAATATCTTGGCTAATTTAATGGTTATGTTTATTCTATTTTAATTGTCTTATTTTTTTACAAAATTCATTACAATGTATTACCATTTGAAAATGTGGTATTGGATAGTAATAAAAAGAAAAAAAACTTTTTTATATTTAAAAGTTTCATAACTATGAAATGACACGATATATTTTTATGAAATTACACTACTAATTATTTCATTAATCTTGTTATTAATTACATTTATTTGTGCTATAAATAACATTTAATTGTATACATATGAAGTATGTTGATTTACTCCCACACTCAACTTATTAAGGAATTTAATTCCGTTGACTAAAACGTTCATTAATCTTGACCTTAGAGATGGAGATAGTCTTATTTTACAAAGATTAAAGTTCACTGTTACGTGTTCAATAAGGTAAAAGATTTATAATTTTTTTTTTATATTATAGTAATAAACTATATATATCAAAATGACTCTTTAAATTATGTGTTTATATATATATATATATATATATATATATAAAGATGTGCTTAAAACAGATCTGATGACTTGATATTCAGGGGCGAATTTAGACCTGGGCCTCCACGGGCCAAGGCCCAGGTTATGAAAAAAAGAAAAATATAAAAAATTTATGTACACAAATTAATATAAAAGCAAAAAAAAGCATAAACATGTATTTAAAACACAAAATTGCTTCTTAGAAAACCCTGAAAATCAAATGAAAAAACTAATTCTTAAAATTTTAATCAAGATATAAGAATAACGTTTCCGCCGCTAAAGATTGGGTAGAACAAAAGTTTAATTTTGCTACCAACTGCCTCCGGTCGGCGTAATTGCTTGCTTTTCAACCGCAAAGAAGACGTAAAAATGGTGAAGAACCACTGAAGAAGACGAACGAAAAGTAAGAGTTGCAGGCATTATTTTAAAAACTGCATTACTCTACTTTTATAAAGTGAAATTAAGTAATTCCTCCGTTCCATTTTACTTGCAACACTTACCGTTTTTGGAAGTTTCATATTACTTGCAACATTATTATTTTTGGCAAAAATAATCTACTTATTTTAGCCTTACTTTATTCCTACCACATATCACCATCAATCATACATCATCCCATTAATTATTTAATATACTCACAAATCACAACCACTATCTATTTATAATTTTTTTTTATTTCTACCCCACATATCACCATCAATCATACGTCATTCCTACTTTTACCATACTGATTTGACAGCCCTTAAATATTGTGCCAAACCCAATGGTGCAACTAAAATGGAACGGAGGAAGTACTATCCTTTGTTTTTATATTTTAATGTATGTATTTTTAAATATTTTTTAATGTTATTTATTATTTTAATCCTTCAATATTCAAAGTTACTACCTTATTTTTTTCAAATGTCTTATTTGCTTTTGGGTAATTATCCATTAATCTCAATTAATTTATATTTTATTTTTAATTCATACATTAAAATATAGTCAAATGAGATCTTGTTTAATTCGTTTCAACATAAAATTTATTTATATTTGGTTTTTATAATTTTTAATTATACACAATTATCGTTATTGAGTATTGAATTAGTGCATTGACAAATGTACTAAAAGCAAATAAGACAATTGAAATGAAAGAGAGAGAATATATAACTTTGTGAATTATGATTCAATCAATTTTATACATTTAGAAGAGAGATTGAATTTCATAAGATTTATTATTAATGAAAAAAAATAGTATTTTAAAAAATAAGTTGAATTATGCAATCCACGTCTTATATTGGCCCCAGGTAATGATTTCTTTCTGGATTCGCCCCTGTTGATATTTATCCGACCTTAAAATCGAACCCTACTTCAAAATGAATTTAAAATGACGTAACAATCAATATGGACGTAAAACCTGATTTCAAACCGACCCGAAACACACAACTTGAAATTAACCTCATGACCTGAATGAACACCTTTATGTGAATGTGAAGTTTTTGATAATGTTTGCCTTCAAGGGTCAATTCGGAAAGACATCTTTGTTTTTGCTAACAAAGGTAAGGTTGTGTACATTCGATCCCTTCAAACTCTACATAGGTGGGAACCGTTTGATAGCATTGTAGTAATAAAATGTTGTTGCTCAAAGTTTAGTGTGTAGTACTAGTTATAGTTTTGTTTACAAACTTGTAATTTCTTCTCAATATGTGATATTTGCCTTCCATTGGTGTCACCTGACCGGAATCCCTTGATCATGTATGTTACGTAAATCTGTTCGTTCGAGCTATAGGTTGCCAAGGATCCATCGGGCCATGACATTAACGCGCTAGAGCAACACATCAAGAACCTTTTGAGCCCATCAACACCCTTCTTCTTCAACACATTGTACGATCCTTTTCGTGATGGTGCTGATTTTGTTCGAGGATACCCCTTTAGCTTGCGCGAGGGTGTTCCAACTGCTGTTTCTCATGGTTTGTGGCTTAATATCCCTGATTACGATGCACCAACTCAGCTTGTCAAACCCCTCGAGAGGAACAAAAGGTGCCTTCCTAGCACAATAGTTCTTCACTCGTCTTACTGCACGATCTTAAGGTGTTTTCGATTAATCCTTTGGTTATGTATGTTGTAGGTATGTGGATGCAGTATTGACTATCCCAAAGGGTACTCTGTTCCCCATGTGTGGTATGAACTTGGCTTTTGATCGTGAGCTTATCGGCCCGGCCATGTATTTCGGTCTCATGGGCGATGGTCAGCCCATTGGACGTTATGATGATATGTGGGCTGGATGGTGTGTTAAGGTAATATTTCTCTTCTTCAAAGTCATCATTATCATACTAGTATATACCGCATATAGGCTATGGTAAAGACCAGTTCTTCTTGGTAAGGTTAAATGACGACAAACCATATCTTCATCAAAACTGATACGAAGGTTGTGGCCAGTGAAACCCCAGATAATGACCTGCAATGACTACAAATGAAAATAAAAGACCCCTAAACCGATATCAGTTCCAGTGGTTGTGTACTTGACTTAACGATATATCTTTGTTACGATTTCGTGTAGGTCATCTGTGATCACTTGGGATTAGGAGTGAAAACCGGTCTCCCCTACATCTTCCACAGCAAGGCTAGCAACCCTTTCACAAACTTAAGGAAAGAATACAAAGGCATTTTTTGGCAAGAAGAGATCATCCCATTCTTCCAATCTGCTGTCATTCCACAAGAGTGCACCACAGTTCAACAATGCTACAAAGAGCTATCCAAGCAAGTCAAAGATAAGCTAGCGAAAATCGATCCTTACTTCGACCAGCTTGCGGATGCCATGATCACATGGATCGATGCATGGGACGAGCTCAACCCACCTAGCTCCGAGTTGCCTAACGGCAAAGCGAAGTAGATTGATCAACATTTTTAGTTTTCACAACAGTTTTATGTTCTATTCAGATTTCTTTTATGTCATATGAAGTATTATATAGGTTCATATTCTACATTTACATCTTCAAAATTTCAGGAATCATATATGTTAACTTTGAACCTTGTGGGGCCATGAGCTTTAGATCAATAAATTTTAGTTTCTTTCTTTGTCTTGGGTTGTATTTCTTATTATTTTGGTTTTTGTCTAATAAGATCGGAGCATCCTCTACAGACGATAGAAAAGAAAATTTTAGTATTTTCTGTAGATGGTGAAAATCAAACGCATGTCATAAGGGTAAAAAAGATAAGTCTATTGAACTTAACTTTCAACATTAATTATAATTTGAGACAAAATTTCGTTAATAAACCATGGATGGTTTCAACATATTAAAATGTTACAACAATTAGCTCAAATCTCGAGCCTAATTAAGAATTAGAAGTATTATTAGTGTCTGTTTTGGGACGCTTGGCATCAGGCTCTTCGCCTTCTTCATGGTTGGCTAAACCGTTAATGGCCTCAGGACCCAAAAGTGATACATGTTTGCTGGTTATCTGGCGGCCTGCCCGAACCTTAGGTCCCCAATGCCTTTCTGGATTCGGAAGAAAACGAGCAACTTTCTTTGTCTGCGCCTGGCTGAGAGAGGCGACTGCTCTTGTAAAGTTAGCCTGGTAATTCAGCATAGAATGAGAACAATGAGAACCATGAGTAGAACCAAAAAGTCACAAGGACGGTCTGAGATGCAAGTTGCAACCCTAACACCCATCATTGTTTTTAGCGAACTAGATTCGAAAAAACGAGTTTTTGTCTATTTTGGGTTATTTTTCAACATTTTTGAGCAAATACTGAATTCAAAACGCACATTAGTTGATGAATTATGGTACACTGATAAGTATTCCATTTTAAATAATCACATCGTTACATTTTATGGCTTAAAAAACTTATACTTCCACATTTTATGCCTTAATATGTACGTCGACAAATTATGACCCAACTTAGCGAGTGAGGATGTTCACCTGAAGTTCGGGTTCCTTGGAGAGTATCACCGTTCCAGATTGATCTTCTGGCTGGGGTTTAATTGGATGGCTTTTCACCTAAACCGCATAAATGGCGAGTTAGAACGCAACTCAGATGATTAACAAGCAACCAATATAAACAGAAGACAATATGCAGTTTAGGAGAGCATCCGAAAAAGTACCCAACAACGCATGATGTCCCAAATGACACTCATGGGAGCGTCGGTTTTCAAACCCAAAGGACTTGTGTGTGTTCCGGATATGCGATACCCGGCATTCAGTACCGCTGATTTGAATATAACAGCTGACGGAGATGTGCATTTCAATGTTCCGCCAAGGTTATGCAAGCTTAAAAACAATGGAACGTCAGGCAGCTCCTGCACGAGAGGTTAAACGCAAAGAAACATAAGCCCGGTAACCAATTTAAGGCGTTCCAATTTTACGTTCTTGTCGAGATAGTTTGAGAACTACATTTCTGAAGAAAATTTACCTCTGAGATAGTCGTCAGCAACGCAACAATGCGATTATAAGCAGGATAACGCTCCTTCATAGACTTCACGTCTGATAGTAACGTAGTCACCCACTCTTGATCGTGTATTGGAGCTGACCAAATAGGGCCTCCCATGTTAAATCGCTTACCACAATCGGTGCATTCTTGTGGGACGATAGGACCATAGCCAGGATAGTATTTCACACTGTTGTTCTATATACATACACAAGGAAAAAATCCTAAACAGATAAGATGAACTTTCATAAGACGAAAAAACGAGCATTTTCATCGATCCATTCATTTTCAACAGATGCCCGACAATATTTGAAAAGAAGATCATAAATATAGATATTGAACCAACATATTTAGACGACTAGTCAAATACCTTGGATACAGTTCTCCCGAGCGGCTGTAGATGGAAAGAATCGCATCCAACACATTGGTAGACGTATGATAATTTAAGTGGAGTCTCCTTCATAAGGTTAGCCGAACTGCCATATATCATACACTCATCAGGAATTTGAAGGAACGATTTAAAGCTAAAAGAGAAGAGCCAAACGACATAACAAGCCCACTACGCTAACATCGTAAAGTTTTCAAATATATGGAACCAGAAAAAACAGTGATCAGGGCGGGATTCATCTCGAGTCTAGGGAATTTGCCCGAAATTTTGAACTAGTTCAGCTAGTTGAGATCAGAAGCCCAAATCATAAATTCGTAAAGGATAATTTACCCACCTGTATATGCGAACAAAAACCCGAATGTAAAAATCCATCTGGACCCGAGAGCACAGGAACAATGTAGCGCTTATAACGATTTGCGTGGCTCTGCATAATACAGCTAAAGATCATCCCAAGCGGAATACATATACGAAGAAATTATGTACCGGAAAGACTACTGCTACTAATAGATATTGGTTCTCAATTTGAGCTCTTCCGATCTAGATTATACCTCATCTAGGTGCAAATGTAATATCAATCGCTTTCTTTTGTAAAAATCAAGAAACAATTGATTACACAAAACCTATCTCGATGGATGAGGTAGAGTTGTAATTGTGCATAATTTTGATGAATTTCCATCGCCCATTAATTACAAAAAGCAATTGGCAATTCAACAACATTTCATTACCCCCAATGTCATTAAGCGGGGCTTCCACCTAGGGTGAGGTATGGGGGTCAGACGTACGGATTCTTACCCTTGTTACATTGCTATACCCTTGCTAGTAATAACAAAGAGGTTGCTTCCGACTAACCCTTTGGAAGCAAGCATCAACTGGAGCTTCAGATTAATTAGTACACATGATTTGATGAGCCGTTTTACCATAGTCCATTATAATTGACAATTGGCATGGAAAAAACTTTCCGAAAGTGCAAAAAACATCCAAGTAATTATGTCCTTTACATATTCAAAAGTTTCTCTAGAAGACGAGATAGTTCAAGCTCGGTACCTCAATGCTAGCAAGCAAAATCCGCAAAGCCATTTCATGACAATACTTAGCTCTCAACGGAATCGATCCATACCTATCAGAATGAGCCAACACTACATCATACAATCTACACCCAATAAAATAAAAATTATAGAGTTTACCGAAAATGGTACAAAGTACATACTTAGAATAACAAGCTTCTGCATTATTCCCACACAATACTGCCATATCTGTGGCTGTACACATAAGCATACCTCCATCAACTATAGATTGAACAGCCGAGTCCAAAAATACAGACGGTGAACCATACGGATCAAGATCAACCTAGAAGCAAATCGGAAACAGTTAATTAGTGTTCCATAATTGAAATCAAAAAACACAAAGCGAAATAGCCTTTTATTAGCTCCAGAACAGTGAAACATGATTCGCTAGTTGGTTCACCTTTTGGATTCGTAATTCGCTCAAACTGGCCATTATTCGCTTTTTTCGATTTGCGAGTCAGTTAGCAAATCATGTGACACTGCTTTAGAAACAAGAGGAAATGAAGAAATCTTTTCTATCCATACATACTAGAGAATTTACAACTAGGCTATAAAAGGTATCAAATAAGATAAACCATACCATATCGAATTCTTTTGGATGAGTAAGCATATAAACCCGAGCATCGGCTAGGTGAGATTCCACCTTCGAACATGCTAGTGAACCATTAAATTTAATGTTTCTCCGGCATGCTTCAACAGAAGCTGCATAAAAACAGATATAAACTATCACTACACATCAATGAGGACTATAAATTGGTTTCAAGTAGAAAAGTCTACTAAACAGAATATATATATGCAGAGATAACTAAGGTACAACTATACTACCTTTATCATTGTCCAAGGCAACAACTTGACCAATCCCCTCTACTTCGCGGGCATATCTTAGAGCTCTTAAACCAGACGCAGACAAAGCCTAAAGATTTAAAATCGAGAAAGATTCATCTCAATGGCATAAAAAACACACATCTAATGTCTGTTACATAAATAAAAGAAGGAAAAATTACTAGGTTTAATACAATATTTTGCTTATTTCCTTACAATAATACCAACTTTTGACTAACCATGAATAATACTATAAGAGATTATATGACAAAAAAATGGTAAATTAGTTAATAAACTAAGGTTGATATTATTCTAGGAAAAAAAACCCTAAGTTGGTATTATTCATGGTTAAAAAAAATTAGATATTATTGTAAGGAAATTAGCGAGAGGTTGTATTATTCAAGATAATTTTTCTATAAAAGAATAGCCTATTTAATATCTTCACCGAAAAAACAAAATCCAAGTCCAATACCTCGAGAACTCTAGGTGGCTTTAGTTCCCGTTGAGCTTTCACTCCTACGCCATTACTTGGTTCACCTACATTTCCTAAGGAAACATCCATAGGCTCGGCGGCTTCCGGAGCATCACCATCATGAACGCCATTACTTGTTTCTCGATCAACCTCTGCTGAGCCATTCTCTTTAGAAACAAAAGCATCAGATTTTCCCTCAAATGTTCTAAGTCCGCCCTTGGCTTTCCTGGACAAAAATGCTTCATGCTCTTCTTTACGTTTGTTTATAAACGTTCTTAAAACAGCAATCGAAAGATCCCTATTGTTAACCTGAATCGCATCGAAATACACCAATTAAGAACACACAATCAAGCACACATCAACCCCAAAAATCGATACCAAGCACTCCCATTTTTGCATTTATAAAATAAGTATCATCTAATTACCAAATAAACTCATTCAATTTGCAAATGTACTGGTGTACTCTCTTTGACACTTGCTATTCAATAGTCACAAGCTAAATCATTATACTACCCTTCACTCCCCAAGAATTGACAATAACACATATTGCTCCTTCTGTTAGAGCATACCGTGGGGCCTTAAGCCGCAGCTTAAACTTTTGGTTAGGTTGATTCTTTGACCTGGTATCAGAGTCAGCGCGACAAAAGATCACAAATTTGAATCTCAATCACCCGTCATTTAAAGTTGAATATCTAGCGCCAAATATGAGGATGACTTGTGTTGTATCCACACTTTTAGTTCAAAGGATTCTCGTGTGAGGAGGAGTGTTAGATAAAAACATATCCTGGCCCTTGGGGTTTCAACCATTTACTTATAAACTTTTGATTGAATTGGTTACTTAACACCATCTACACTAACATAAATGGCACCGTCTAGGACGAGCAAAGATCGAGAGCGGAACATAAATACACACTAATTTTATAGGCCCGGATTATTTTGCATTTTTTTCAAATTATGAGACCTAAAAACAAGCAATTAAACTACAAAAGTGATACAAACTAATGTAAATCATAAAATCAAACACCTTGCACACCCTGAAGAGATAGCAGAAATACCAAACCTAATTTTAACAATTTGTTATAAAGCAATAATCTTTCTATATGATTGATCAAGACTAAGTACATTTTAACAATTTGTTAATGCAAACAAAACATTATGATTAATTGCCGATTAAATTTCGCACAACTATTAATGAATCAATTTGTTTCCCATACATCACAAAAATCAATACAATTACAATTACAAAATTCACTATACATAAATCAATTTATTTACTTCCCTACTGTTGTATAATCCCAAATTAAAAATAAAAAATTAAACAAAAGAAATTGTAAAATCAAACCTGGGTCTTATTGAAAAAGACTTTATTCTTAGATTGCATAAGAATCTCAGCTTCTCCTTCTTTAATAATGTCATAATCATTGAAATCAACATTGTGTTCTTCAACTGATCTCTTTTTTGAATCACCCATTTCTTTTCACAGATTCTTCTTTCTCGCTATCAACAATCAATAGGAAGTTACAGTTTTAAATTTGAGAAATTAGGAAGATTTACAATTGGTCTTTATATGTTTAGTGTTCGAAGCAGGAGTCGGTTAAACCCTACTTCCAAATAGAGTAGTTTTTTTTTTTTTTTTTTTTTTTTTTTTTTAAAAAAAGAACCCTACCTCCATGGAGTGCATATGACCATATCCATATAGTTACAAAGACTTACGCAAATTCTTACTTTAGACTGTCTAAAACGTAACACCAATTTTAAGTACCAATTTTAATAGGTTATAAAATTAACTTTAATAAGTTATAACACCAACTCTAAGTCAAATGCGCGTATCAATTTTTAGATTTTTCTCTGTTTTTAAATTATTGGGCTTGGACTTGGAGAGTCGTTTCTTATAAAGACAGTCAATCTAAAGAGGCGCTGATGACTTAAAGAGTTAAAGTATACTATATTCTTAATTATTTTTACAAATAATATTAAATAATAATATCAATAAATGCATTTAATAATTACTTTTTATATAAATATTTCTTTTTGAACCAGTGAAAATATTTAGTCAAGTATAATTATTGTTTTTATAGGAAAATAATAAAAATATACAAAAAATATAATTTAGATATGTTAATTAGGATATTAGACGCAATTTGATACCGTATTATATTCAAGGTTAAAATCAAGTTTTCAATTCGTTTAGGGGCCTATGGCCTTTGATCTTTAGTGGTCATCATCTCAATGAGATCCACACATGGCATGAATTAAGGAGGGTGAAAAAGTACTCTCGAGGTTGCGATCCAAAGTAGCTTTTCAACTCAAATATCGTCTGGTTATATGAGGTTTGATAACGGTGCAATACAAGGACTTTCCGATAGGTAACCCATTTTAGTACTACCATCGCCCAAAACACGCTTAACTACGGAGTTCTAATGAGATCTGATGTACTAGTGTTCCTATGTTGTCTAAGTGACTGTATTAACAATAGGTCTTATTTTGTCTTATTACTTTGTCTATAAAAAAAAATGAGACCCATCAGATTAAATAGTTTAACTAATACAAATTATTAGTATATAAATTTTTTTTTTAGGTCATTTCACCCGGAGCCAATATGTTAAATTGTCATTGCTAAAAAATACATGAGCGCTAATGCTATTCTATATATATATAGGTGCACAATTTGGTTAAAATGCAAATCATAACAAAGTAAATAGTAGATGTAGTGTAATTTTTTTAATTAATCAGTTAGAAATTCATTTTTAATCCTAAATTTGTTTGTAGAATTCTAAACACACTACATTAATCGATCTGATTTGAACTTCAAATGTTAAATATGGTTTGATTTGTTTCAAAAACTTTCAAAATCTAGCTTTGGTGTCAAATCAAACTACGTAAGCAACTAAATTTGGTTTCCAAGAGAAATACTAAAGTGAGTATAACCACTCGTTGAAGCCAAACTAACCATATATACTATTTGTGTGTCAATCTAGATGTGTTTAGTGACTCTTTAGAATTATCTTATGTTCAGGTTATTTATGTTTCATAGCTATATGATAACCCAATAAAACTTCTCATATATTATCTTTTTATAACTGCATTATGATTCAAAATTGAGTCAAAATAGTTATGGCTATTCACTCAATTATCTTAAATTGTTAAGTTTAATCATCATTTCTCGATGAAAAAAATGTTTTCCTATGCTATCTAAGAACAATCTCACCTACCACACTTAGCCATATATTCTCAAGTAGTGTATGTTTCAAATCAACAATTGAATTGCCTACCACAAGCAAATCTTATTGCTAATGATAAAAGGATTGGAAAATGATGGTTAAAACTTATAAGGATATACATATAATTTAGGAAAATTTAATTTGGGAAAATTTACTTTTAAAAATCCGACCTTTTGCTTGTTCTCTCTTAAAAATCCCACCTTTCGATTATTTTTTAAAAATCCGACCTTTTGCCTCCGTTTTCTTTTATAGAACATTTTTACCGGTGACCGGATAAATTTGAATTTTCATGATTTTTTAAAAGAGAACATGTAAAAGGTCGAATTTTTAAAAGAGAACAAGCAAAAGGTCGGCTTTTTAAAAGAGAACAAGCAAAAGGTCGGATTTTTAAAAGTGAATTTTCCTATTTTCTTTTTAAAAAATTCGAAATTACCGGTTGTTCAGGTAAGTTTAGGGAGGAATGTACTATAAAAGAAAACGGAGGCAAAAGGTCGGATTTTTAAAAAATAATTAAAAGGTGAGATTTTTAAAAGAGAACAAGTAAAAGGTCGGATTTTTAAAAGTAAATTTTTCGATAATTTATGATTATTGATTTGGTTTAATTTTTTTGGTTACGGATATGTCGAGGGACGCGGAGAGGCTGACAAAAAAAAACCTAAAATTGCTAATAGAAAAGGTGATACATATTCTAGCTGAGATAATATTTGATTCTCAATTTGACTTAGTTTTAATCTTAGCATATTGCTGATTAGGTGTTGGCGTGTTGCCCCAAGGTTTTATTTTTTAAAAATTTATTTATTAGTTGATCTAATCAAAGAATTATATTCAAATACAATGATATCAAGGCAATCCACAAGGTACATTGTAAGTATTAAGTGAATGTAGGCTAAGTTTTAGTTACATATATTAAAGGTTGTGATGGAGATTAGATTCAAAGTTTAGGTATGTATCTTCTACTTTGTTAGGGGGAAAGAGTGAAGCATCACTTTTTATGTTTTTCCTTTATGAAAAAACATATACCCTACTAATTAAATTTGTTTATAATGGAATGAGATACATTAAAGTACTTTTTTCTTTAGGATAAATTATCTAGAATAATTCAATTTATTCGTGATTTTCCTACAATAATCTCACTTATTGATTCCATGAATAATTCCAACTTTTAGAGTTATTTTCCTAAAGTAAACTCAGTGACTAAATTTAGTTAACCAATAATTATCCTTTACGTTTTTCAAATCAAATTCTTGTATAGGTGCATCCATATGGTGGAATTGCATGCAATGTGGTTTAGACATATCATCATTCTAACAATGGACAGGGTCTGGAAAGGGAAAGACGGCGGCAACTCATACCCATAAAAAAGAACGCGGTCAAAAAAAGTCTCCGGCTCAAGAAAGATAAAGTGGTATTTTTCATGTGATTAGAGTTGAACGTGGGCCAATAAATAGTTTCAAAGGAAGAGGTACAAGTCTAAAGTTTTTTAAGGAATCTTCCTATTGAGTTTAGCTAAATCCATCTAGAAGCCTTTTCTTGTTTGTAATGAAGACTAAAGTACTTATTTTATAAAAATTGTATCGGGTAAGATTGATTTCCAATATGCAAGAGAAGATGGGAGCTGATCTCTCAAAGGCAATGAGAATTTAACATCTATCACAACAAAAAACCTTTAATCACTAAGTCAGCTCATAATTCTCTAAAAAAATATTTTATACTACCTTCTATTCAGTCTAAATGTCCCATTTAATTTTTTGGCACTATTCACTCATTACTTTTAATTTGTATTTTACTCTTAATATATAAGTCAAAACATAGTCATGTGTGATCTTGTTTGATTCGTCTCAATACAAGGACTATTAATATCAAATTTTTATAATTAATTTGAAATATTAAGAGTTAAAATGTTGCCTCGGCAAATGTAAAAAAACTAAATAAGACATTTAGACCGAATAGAAGAGAATAAATTTGCAATAGCATTTCAAAGTTTAAGTAATGATCGAGGGATTGAAAGAAGCAAAGCAAAGGGCTGAAAATGGGTTGCCACGCCACACCAACAACAATCAACAGAAGCAGGAAGAACATATTACTCGTTAATCAAATGTGATTTTTATTAAAGGTGAAAACTTTTAGTTTTAGAGTTTGAGTTCAAGCTTTCTGAGTGACATTTCATTATTATATTGTTGAATCATTAACGAAATACTACATTATAATTTGAGAGAGAGATGTACAAGATACTATTAAATGTTCTTGTAAGTATTGTTCGCTTATTCATTGATTGTGCTCTGATTTTCTTGCTTTTTTCATCATAATGAAGTAAAAGTAAAAGTAAAGGACACTCTCAGTATTCTGCACAAGGCAGGGTCCGGGTGGAGGCTTTGTTTTTCCTGAAAGATTCGGACAAATTATACCCGTTCTCTTAAAGAGGGAGTAATAAGAGATGCACGCTGTCAAGAAACCCCCCAATTGATACCTGTGCTCAGTAGAGATCGAACTCCAAACTTTCTGCTCATACAAATGCTCTATCCATCGAGCCAAAAGCGTTTTTGGTTTTCACCATAATGAGGTCATAGCTTCAAATGCTGAATCCCAATTTCCAAATGGGACAAATAGTGGGGGTATTAGTATATGCGAAGATATAGGAAACATATAAAAAGTAATTAAAAGGTTGTCGTCACTAAGAACTATGAAGCTTAATGTACACTTGGTTGGCTCAAGATCTACAATAGACTTGTGGCCTTTAGTTAGTTACTAAATAAATCAAAGGATTTGAAGATACAAAAATGCACAACAAATCCTTTAAAAAAAGTTATATAGTAATAGTAATATTTATTGTTGTCTATATATAGATACTACATGTGTTATATAAAAATAATATGATTTTTCTAATCTTTGTACTATTCACATACAATTAGATGATAAATTTGATAATTATTTTGAATTTAATAAAAGGTATTTTATAAAACAGATAAATAGAGTAATATTTTAGAAAATATTCTAAATAATATGACAAATAGCTATCTATTTTTGTAATTAAACTTATGCACCATGTACATGAATTAGAAAAATTAAATATAAGATACTAGCTAGTTCAAAAATATCAATATATATATATATATATATATATATATATATATATATATAATATAAATATATATATATATATATATATATATATATATATATATATATATATATATATATATATATATATATATATATATATATATAGATTTAGGATCAAATAAGAAGGACTTTAAAATGAGAAGGATGAGAAGGATTTTTGATTTGTCGTTGTATATACAAAAAATGATACTATGTTATAAATTAAGAACACTATTGAAATTTATGTCATAGTAACTTTTCTGTGTAACATAGTGACTTTTACAATTATGTGTTTTTGGTTAAATCGTGACCATATATTTTTTTAGTTTAGTGAAATCAAGGGTGTATAGTCCTTCTTACCCTTCTTATTTTCAACTCCCTTCTTATTGGATTCCTCCCCTATATATATATATATACATATATATATATATATATATATATATATATATATATATATATATATATATATATATATATATATATATATATATATATATATATATATATATATATATATATTTTGATAATTAGGAATATATATATATATAATGAAAAGAAACACTGTAACTTGGGAAGCCCAAAACCGCCGGCATAAAAAACCCCGCGAGGGGAAAAAGCCATTGGAGATGGGGCCAAGAAACAGGCCACTCTAGACAGCATAGGAGTGGGCTATGCTTAACAAAACACCAGTAAGAGAGTTTTCACAGTCACACCTATTCCCCTTACACCCAAAGAAGTATTCCCCATGGCCATACTTCTGTAATATCCTACTAGTTACAAGACAGAAAAAATACACCCAATAACAACAGTACCAAGTACACCAAAGAAGATGTATATCCAGACCGATACAAAAACTGGAGTCAAAATGCACTAAACACCTGATGGTATAAAGACATGAACTCCTAGTAGCTCCTTTGCCCAAGAGCATACTCTTGATTTAATGGTATTCGATAGATCAAATATGCTTGGTGTATGGTTTTCAAACTTGACTTTGTTTCTTTCGAACCAGATGGACCATATAACGCAGCCAAGAATAAGTCTCCATATCTTCTTCTCTCTACTACGCCTAATAAGGCCCTGCCATTGCTCAATAAACAAATTACAGTCACAGTGGAGGGCACCTTCAACGCCCCACCAATCAAGAATAGTCATCCATATCCTCCAAGAAAATCTGCATGAAAATAAAACGTGAGAATTTGATTCAACAACATTCATACAAAAAGGGCACATGGCTAGTTGGATATCAATGATTCCCTTATTCATGAGCATTTCTCTAGTTTTTAGTTTCTCCAAGGAGGCTAGCCACATAACAAATTGAGCTCTGGGGGGTGTCACATTACTCCATATCATCTTGATACTTGTTTTTGGTAGTAAAGGCAAAGTATCCTCAACAATCTTCGCACCAATCCTTTGTAGAGGGTAATCGAGTTGATTTGAATCACACCAAGAGATAGTATCTTCCCTATTAGCACATGGGGGATATGCTTCAATAATTTGTTGCATGCGTATCAAGTCGTCATTCTCCCAATCATAAAGATTTCGATTCCAAGAGAAGCTCCAAATCCACTTCCATCCCTCCAGTTCCCCATTTCATTAATAAAGCAAAACTGTTGTGATGACACTCTAAACAGTCTAGGAAATTCCCTCTTAAGAGGGCCAAAATCGCACCATTTATCTATCCAAAATAAAATGGAGTTCCCATTACCAACATTCAAAGTCATTCCACCCTCCACTATCGATCTTACTCTGGTTGTTTCCCTATCATCACTCATCAGTTGGTATCACATACCATCCCTTACTCTATTAAAAGCCTCTGAGGATGCTTTCGAACCCAAAATATCATGTACTGACTGAACGATTCGTTTCCACAATGGTTTATCTGGTTCAGAGTACCGCCACCACCATTTGAATAACAGGCATAGATTTTTGAGGAGGATATTACGTACTCCTAGGCCTCCCTTATCTTTCGGCAATTCTACAGTTTTCCATTTCACAGGGGGTATAGTCCTTTTATCTCCATCTGAATTGCCCCATAAGAAGTTCCTTTGCATCTGCACAATTTTCATTGCAACAATCTTGGGCATCCTGAAAAGACTCATAAAGTAGATGGGTAAGCTATTAAGGAAGCTTTTGATTAGAGTTAATTTACCCGCTCTAGATAGGGTTCGTGCCTTCCAAGCACTCAATCTATTTTGTATCTTCTCAAGCACCGGTTTCCAAGCAGAACGCTTTGCTATGTTATCCCCCAGTGGTACTCCAAGATAAGTGAATGAACATTTAGAGTGTGTACACCCAAAGGAATGTGCCAGTTCTTTAGCCCACTCATGATCACCTGTGTTCCAGCTGATGAAGCATGATTTACTGTAATTCAAATTAAGCCCAGACATCACAGCAAACACATTTTCTAAAATAATTTGTAATACACATTGAGTCTTTCGGGACAAAGATGAGCGTATCATCTGCAAATTGGAGATGTTTGAGGCTTACCTCGTGTCTCCCTATAAGCACAGGCTGGATTAATCCAATATCTTCCGCTTTCTTAAACAACCATACAAGTGCTTCACTCACCAATATGAATAGATATGGCGAAAGTGGATCACCTTGTCTTAGGCCCTTTTCTAATTTGAAAGGCTTTAAAGGAGAGCCATTAAGGAGAACAGACATAGAAGCAGAAGAAATGCAACTCATAATCCAACTAATCCATCTTTCCCCAAAACCCAGCTTAGACATAACAAGCTTAAGAAATGACCAATTAACAGAATCATAAGCTCTTTGAAAGTCAAGTTTCAATAACGCACCTGGGATTTTTCTCTTCTTAAGCCATCTCACTGATTCATTTGCTACCATGACTCCATCTAAGATTTGTCTGTTCTTGACAAAAGCACATTGAGAATCATCTATCAGTGGAGCCATTACCTCCTTAAGTCGAGAGGCTAGAAGCTTGGATATGATTTTGTAAAGAGCCCCCACCATGCTGATTGGCCTATAATCCTCTGTAGATATTGATTCTGGTTTCTTTGGGATTAGGGTTACCCAAGTGATATTGATTTCCCTTAATGACGTGCCTGTAGTAAGAAATTTAATAACAAAGTCATAAATTTCATCTCCAATTTCATCCCACATCTCCCTTATAAATTTGAAATTGAAACCATCATAGCCTGGGGCTTTATCAACACCACACGCCCATGCAGCTTGTTTTACTTCCTCCTTAGAAGGAATAGTTTCTAATTGTCTGGCTTGATCTTCAGAAAGCTGTGGATGTTGTCCCATATCTATATCAAAGGACGGAGTCTGTTCTTGGACAAATTTTTCTACAAAGAAGTCTCTGAGTTCCTTCTTTAGATTTGTGACCCCTTGGACAACCCTATTATTGATGGAGAGTTTGACAATTTCGTTGCACCTTCTTCGAAGCATTGTCGAAGCATGGAAGAATTTTGTATTTAGGTCTTTGTATCGGAACCCATAGGTTCTTGCCTTTTGTCTTCAAATTCTTTCCCTACGGATGATCCAGGATTGTAGGTAGCATTGTGCGGCCCTAAGCCTTGCCATTTCTTCATTGTTAAGAGCTCTATCATCCCCTTTTCTTTCAAGTTCATGTACCACATTTTCAAAATTTTTTATGTTCTCATCAATGTGTTCAAAGTTGTGTTTGCTCCATGATTTCAAAGGCCCTTTAAGACTTGAGCTTATGATGAGAGGAATTCCTGGCAAATTTCTCCACTCATTCACAATAACCTTCTTAAAATTTGGGTTAAGGAACCAAGCATCATAGCACCTAAAAGGTTTAGGTCCCCAATTCCTCCTATCTTCCGTAATAAGCACCAAAGGGTTATGGTCTGAGAGGCTTCTAGGAAGCCCTTCCAATTTGAGTGTAGGAAACCAGGTCAACCACTCATTACTACATAGCATCCTATCTAGCTTACTTCTTGAATTGTTCCTGCGCCATGTAAATTTAACCCTGAAGAGGTATATCAATTAGACTCATCTCTTGAACCCAATCTGCAAAGTCTCTTATGCTTGCATCACATCTAAAAGGGCCAATTCTTTCCACTAAGTGAAGACCACATTGAAGTCCCTATAATAAGTAAAGGTTTATTAATGTTTTCTAACAAACCTTTTAGATCATCAAAGAGTGCTTGTCTTCCCCTCCTATCATTGGGCCCATATATAACCCCTATGCAGACATCAACATTGGTTACCTGTAGGCGACCTTCAAGAATAATCCATCGATCATGTACTATCTTCCTTGAAGCTGTGAGGAATTTTGGATCCCAGATTGCAATAATACCTCCCCCATTGTTTTCATTTGCAAAGGATTCACACCAATCATACCCATCACAACCCCAAATTCTTTTTATTCTTCTTTTGATCGGACGTCGATGTTTTGTCTCAACCATGCCAAGGAAGCCCACATGATATTTTTGCACCATGTGTCTTATTGATGAACTTTTCTCCCCTTTCCCTAAGCCCCTTATATTCCAGAGTAATAAATTCATAGCCAATATCAATACACCACAAAGGTTCTCCTACCCCACGCTTACAATGGGGTCTGCTCCGCATTGAGGATTCTTTTTGATCTTCTGAGCTTAGAGAAGACAACCCCATCATCACTTGAGGTGACTCCAAGCCTTTTTACTGTATGCCAAGTGTGTTCAATTTCCGAGTCCATACTTGATGTAGGAGGGCAACTCATACTGCCGTCAGTCAAGGTTTTAGAGATTTTTTTAGGTCTTCCTCTTGGCCTTTTATATATATATATATATATATATATATATATATATATATAATATATATATATATATAATATATATATATAATATATATAATTTTATTATTTTCAACTCCTTGATATAGTTAAGTCTAAAGATTGTATATCATTTTTTATTTCTTAAAATATTTAAAATGATAAAATAGTAACTTTTGTCATCTACTATAAATAATATTAGTCAGATCATTTTCTCAAATTTCATATTACAATCTTCTTTAATTCCAACTTTAAAGTATTAGATTTTGTCTTTTAGAATCTTTCGTTAAATAATGTGCTAAGACTTCATTGTCAATACCTATTTATGGAATTTTCTACCCTTAAAATAATCACCTTAGTCCTTAACCCAATTAATTAAGCAAGGCCAAACTTTTAAATTATACTACTAATAATGCCACGTGTCAACATGGTGACTAATTATAGCCAAGTGTCCACATGATGACTCATAGACCTCTTTCATGAAAAAGAGGAAACTCAATTGCCAAATAAGGCATGCTAGAAACTTCATTATGAATATTAAATAAAAATTATTGGGGAATTGATTTTTAATCCAAAGCATATACTTTATTCAAAAAGTGTTGTATGAGATCAACTCATAGTATAATACATGATTCATTAATAAGGAGTCATATGACATCTACTTCAGAGATAAAAATTAACAAATACATAACAACTTTAACCAAAAGTAATTCAAAGTTAACAAAACTACGATTGTTGTGTATGAGATCTGACAATTCTGAATATCCACTTTCACATCACTGTTTGATACAACCTTTTACGAGGTTATAATTCAAAAAAAAAAAATCATCTCATAGTGAGAGAAACTAATATAATCAGTTCAGTACTCTAATTGATCACATTAAAATTGTAAGTTATCAATGTAAAGCAATAAGTAATTAGATTGATTATAAAAGTATTGATCCTTTTTAAACTGTAACTGATTATTTTAAGGTTATAATTAATCACTTTAAAACTAAAAGTGAATCATCATGTAAAACTAAAAGTTCACTTTGGGTAGCGCAATAAAAATATTTTTATCATGAAACCGTTTCAATTTAAGAATTTGTGTAATTTATTTAGATCAATGTTGATTAACAAATGGAAATAATTCATTGGGTTTGAAGCCACTTTCAAATAATAAACCAACCAACCACTTAGCGTTTGTTCCCGAATGAATCAAAAGAGTGGTTTGCTTAAATCTTAGTAACTTCGTTTCTTCTTAATTATTTTTTGCACAGTTTTTAATGTAAATTTTAAAACTCAATATCTCTAGATACATATAATAAAAAATTATAAAAAATACATAATAAAAAATTATACATCAAAACGAATCTAACGAGATCTCACATTGATATGTTTTATCTTCTACACATGTGTCAAAAATATTACTCCCTCCGTTCCTTAAAGAGGTTCTCATAAAGAATGTTCACGGGATTTAATCTAAATAGAATCTTTTAGATAGTGGAGATATTATTTTATTGAATAATATATTTGATGAAGAAAAAGTGGGGACTACAAATATAAAAATATATTAAAAGATAGTTAGTGGAAAAAATATTGAGACCATAATAAATTAAATTTTTTTTATGAAGTTAGTAGGAAACATGTGGGGACTCTAAAGAATATAAAAATGTTAAAATGGAGTTATTAGAAGATATGTGAGACTATAATCATTATTAAAATATTAAAATGAGGATGAGTGAGGTTATTTTTATCCAAAATTTATAATATAATTGAAACACCCAAAAACGAAAGTGAGAACTTCTTTAAGAAACGGATAAAATAATTAAATTCCTCTCTCCTTATAATGAAATGTTGTAACTGAAAAGAAAATTAGACTACGGATTATCATGGTCCAAAAATCTATTCTAAATGGAGTAATTACCGTATCTAGGGCCGTAAAAAATTGACCCGACCTGTAATACCGATCGAAATTGACCTTATGTATCGCGACCCTTTGACCCGAGTGCAGTAACCTGTAACCGATCGAAACTCGACCTGATGTTGACCCGTAACCCGACATGTACCCGATTATTTTAGACCAATAATCGACCGGTACCGACTCGAGAACAACCGACACCCGAAATTGACCCGACAATGTGGTTAACCGAACTCGATTTGCACCCGACCTGTTACAACTCGAACCCGCCTTTAACCCGATAGGTATCCGACATAATCCCACCCAAAATGACCCATAGTTAACACTCGAGATTAACCCGACAATGTGATTAAGCGATATAATTTGAGTTAACCGTATCAAATTTAATTCAGTTAATAATAAGTTGATTGAATTGATATCAAGTTTAGTTTTATCTAAAATTAAACATAAATGCAGCCACAATCAAGTCTTATCGACTTTAATCTTAGGCTAAACCAAATTTGTCTATTGACCGACACTTAATTAATCGACTACAACTCTCCATTCTCCATCACAAACGATTTTAACATAAATTAATTGTGTAATCATAAATTTCATTCGACATAAAACTCAATTGAATTGGATTTTAATCGACCCGATCCTAAGAATAACTAAATGCACAACTCAAAAATGATATAATTCGATCGCGAAGTCAACCCGAACCAAAATAATTCGAATTAACGTTAACCTAAAACCAAAATGACCCGACCCATAGTCTAATCGAACTCGATTCGACCTGCACCATAACCGATTTGGATCCGAATTGTATTAACCGAACCCGATACAAATCCAAACTGAAATGGATATGACCCGGAACCGAAACCGACCTAGTCTGGTATTGACCCGATACAAACCCGTATTCGATTGACCCTTAACCGAATCGACCCGATTCAAAGCGCTAAAGAACCTGGGAAAACCCGAACCCGAGGATATACGAACCCGCTGAAATCCGACCTAAAACCCGACCGAGTAACCGAATTTACAGCCCTAACCGTATCTATTGATGTTGATGTGTAGTCATAGAGTTTATCATGGTCCAAAAATCTATTGAAGTCGACTATAACTAAAAATTATGATTATATAA